>CBVK0102482890.1:0-15565 GCA_900067695.1 Picea abies
TGGGTTTTCTTCCCTTGTTGAGAAGGGTTTCCCAGGATACTTCTTGTGAACTTGTGCATGGTGTTTCTTCTTGTGATCTTGTTTGTTGCAACAAATTGTTTATGGCTTAAGTAAAATGAAAAAAATGAAATGAACTTGGTGCTTAAACCTAGATTATTGAAAAATCAATAGAATGGAGCTATGACACACATTTGCACCACCATTTAGAGTGGTTTTAAGTGGTTACGACACAATTTTTTCAAATTATTCACTCATTTATTTAGTGCTATGGTTGTTGGTAGTTGGGGAAACTTTTTAAAAATCAAACCCCATTTCTAGACTTGAATGACAATATTTTCCTAGTGTGGTCAAACTAGGATAGTTATGACCAGGTCAACCATTGATCGTTAGTTATAAAAGGCCAAAAATGTCATTTTAAAATCTTGTTTTTTTTTTCATTTTTGAGTGGATTATGGAGCATTTGTTTCACTAGAGTTTTTGGCATTTGCACTATGATACCTAGGGAATCTTGGAGCAAGATAGGGAACAACATCATCAACCTACCTCTCGTATCAAAAAAATGTTAGAAATTTTCATAATTGATTCCATCCTTGAAGGGAGTTAGGGAACACATTTGTACCACCATTTAGAGTGATTTCCAATGGTCGGGACACATTTTCCAAACTCTTCACTAGGAAATATTTTAAAAATTAGACCTCATTTCTAGACATAAATTTTAGGACTAATATTAAACTCATTTTTCATTTTTCTTTTTTAAGTGGATTATGGAGCAATTTTTACACTGGGATTTTTGACATTCACACTATGAGACCTAGGGAATCTGAGCAATATACAACACAACATCATCAACCTAACTCTCCTAGGGAAGAACCACTACAAATTTTCATAATTTATTTGAGCCTTGAAGGGAGTTAGGGAACACATTTGCACCACCATTTAGACTGAATTTCAATTGTTAGAATGCATTTTTCAAACTTTTCACTTGCCGCAAATCAAACCTCATATATAGACCTAAATTTTAGTACTAATATTTTCCCTAGCAAGGTAACCTTGCGAAGAATTTTCAAAGATGTTTAAATTTTCAAAATATCATATTTCAATGCAAAATATTTATATTTTTATGAAAATTGTGTCTCCAATGTTTTCTTGTTTTCCATGTCTTTTCTTAAAAAACAATATTTGTATTCACGGGTGGTACCCCCATTTTAGGTTGTTAGTGGTGGTCTCACTAGACCTCATGATGCAGAACCTGATTGATCTAGACTCTATCTGTCTTGGATCTCTTGATACAATAAATGTACATATGCAATCTCTATTAAATTCGGATCCAATTGGATTGAAATACCTTGTATTTCTTTCTCTCATACTCTATGGAAACTACAAGACCTACATCATATTCTTGATCATGAATGAAAAAACTCATGCTGGTGGAATTAACATAACCAAATAACACTTTTATCCTTGAAACCTCATAAGCTATAGGGAAACAAACATATCTATTATCCGTGCACCGGAAATTTTAAGCCACTGGGGAATTAAAGAATTGAAGACTTGTATATTCTTCTGATCCAGTTAACTAAATGTTAACTATTGCAGTTAACCAACCCACTAGAATAAATAGGATCACTGAGCTACTGGAACATAAATCCACAGGGTCATCAAAATATAAAGACACAAGTCCATTGGAATATAAATCACCTAGGCCATCGACATAATACTCCTCCAACTCCCTTTATCTCAAGTATGAATCTAGTTCGGTTGAATGGTTTGTCAACCAACCACCAATAAATACTTAACCAACCTTCTCGCTTATTACTTGTCTCTAGTCCAGTTATACTTGTTCTGGTTAACTCCTCTACGTGGCTTGAACTTTCTTTTAATCATTTTCTATATGTTCCTCAATTTTGTTCTACTTCCTATCTAGATTGCAATTTTCTTCCATTTCCAAACTAGTTGTGATGTGATTGCACACACCAATTTGATTCATGAATTGTTTGTTTTCTGACGAATTCAAGACTTACGAAATTCATAGGAATTTCGACTCATACTCCTTTATCTCGTTCCACTAGGACTCAAATGGACTCACTCTCTCTCCCAAAGGCTCAATCAATTAATACATAGATTTGTGCTCTAGATATTGACCCCATATCAATTCAACAATAACGCATACATTTATAGGGATGCCAAAGATATGAAATAAAACAAACACATGATCACATTGCATGTACAAGGATTCAATGGAAATAATCATAAAAAGGAGAATATTGCATAGTAAAATAGGTCTACAACTTTTATTTTATTAAAAACCCATATTCTCCTTCTCTATTACATTATGTACACATGCCCTGCATGGTTTCTTTCCTTTCACTCTCCTTTCTCTATTTCTCTTAATCTTTTCTATGCTTTCATGCTTACATTAGATCATTTATACTAACAATGACTATGAACTTCTAAGATAGGTTTGTATCCTCTATTCTTAGATAAGATACTAACAAATTCTTGTTGTCCCTAAAACTACTCAACTTTTCTAACTTCATGCTAAAATGGAAAAAAAATTACATTATATGGAAAAACAAACTCCCCCTTACATGGACTATTTTAGAAATTCTCTAGAACAAACTTGGGGAAATTACAATTTTACATGATGCTCCTACATCAGACTCCCAAGGAATAAATTTATTTTATGGACTCTTGTCCATGAGTTCTTTTAATGTTGTTGTCATTTATGTAGTTTTCACTTGAAAGTATGAAATAAACTTAGGTGCATCTGGGAAATAGAATGCCTTATTCATATATTTTCCCCCTAGATCCCAAGGTCTTCTCATTGGATGTAAACTTGTTTTTCTTCTTAATCGTATTTTAATCCTTTCATCTTGAAACTTGGCTTCCTCTTGATTGTCACAAAAATGTAACAATCTCTCCTACATAAGTGAATTCTCCTCATTAATCAACTCTTCAATTTTATCCTTATCTTCTTTGATCACACATGCACATGAAGAAAACATATTAAAGAAAACAATGTGTTCATTAGGATTTTGATACCCACTCTTAGTCATCAAAATGACTGCCATATAGATAAATTCCATGACAATTTGAAAGAAATTTGTCTTCTCATCCTTCCCCTTTTTTCTTCATTTCTTCCACATATGTACAATCTACTACTTCTTTCTATGCCTCATATGCATGAACTTGTTCCTGAGTCATCGGTTTCTGCTCTTCTTTGCTGAAATCCAAAACACTTTCTCTTCCACAACCTGCTCATCACAATCTTTACCCATATTGATTTCAATATCAAATTGAACTTTCTCACACAAAACCTTATTGTTGTCTCTCAAGATAACCTCTTTCTCTCCTCTTTCTTGTTGTTCATTTGTTAAAATTTATTCATTGTTGTTTTCCTTGTTAGTCTCTCCCATGCTTTTGTGAGTCTCTCCCATGCTTTTTTGAGATCCATAACTTTCACTTGTTTTCATTTTGTCTTCATGAGACAATTTTACCCCTTTCTCTTTTATGACAATTCTATGTATCTATCCATGTCCATTTTCTTCAAGACCTGCAACTGCACACTCAAACAAACAATCAGTTTGCAAAATTTGAGACTTCTATATCTCTCTAGATGATTCTAACACTGACATGTTTTCTCTGTGTTGGCTTGAACTTTTCAAAATTTCCTTGAGACTCCCATGTGGTCTCATCCACTTCATCTTCATTACTTTCCATCACAATTTCTTTTGAAAATTTCCCTTTTTCAATAATTTCCTTTTCCTCATTTATGCTTTCCCTCGTCAACATTTCACTAGACAATTCACTAGTAATCACATCCTCGTGCTCATTTAAAAAAATATGGTTTTCTAAAGACAAATCAATCACCTCAAGATCCAGAACAATTGTCTTTACCTTGTCAATAAATGTACATCCTGCTTTAACTTCTTTTTCTTTCTTTAAAAAATCCTTCTCTCTCATCATCATCACTTGATTGTTGATCTGTATTATTGCACCTTCATCGTTAATGGTAACAAAGTATGTCTCTCACCAGTTTTTTCAAAGGTATATGTATTTTTCCTCCCATCATAAATTTCTCTTTGATCAAATTTCCAAGGTATTCTCAATAATACATGACAAACATCCATGGTTATTACATCACAAAGCACCTCATCTTGATAGCTTCCTATCTTAAAATTTATTCTGCATTTTTCATGTACTAAAATCTAATGTCCTTTGTGTAACCATGTCACTTTATAAGGTGTAGGATGAACAAACGTTTCCAACCTCAATTTCTCAACCATTTCAAGAGATACTAAATTATATGTGCTACCACCATCAATAACCATTTTACAACACTTACCTTTTGACTTGCAAGTGGTCCCAAATAAATATTTCCTTTTTTCTGCTCTTTGATCTCCTTACTTGGCTTGAGAAGTACCCTTTTCATCAACATTGATGATCCTACACTTTCTTCATATTCAGGTTGTACAATCTGATTAGTACGATCTCCATGGAGAAAATTTGGGCATTCATAAGATCTATGACCACATTGCATTTAAAACACTTAAGCCATAAATATTCACCTTATAATTGTGTTGTTCTTCTTTGGTATGAATGATCTTCTCTTGAACATTGACTTGTAGGACTTCCTTCTCTTCCATCTGAAATCCAAACAAAATTGTTGTCATCATGTTGTATTTTACCTCTGAAATACCTACTTTTGTATTCTAGATATTGAATTTGTTTCCTCGACAACTTTTATTTTTCTTTGAGTGAAAGTTGATAGGATTCCTCCATTGTTTTGAGATATAATAAACTAATTTCATCTCAGATGATGAAATTTAAACCATTTAAATACCTTGCTACATTTTCCATATATTTTTCTATGTGACCTTCCCTTATATTTAACTTGTAAATTTCCTCTATATAAGATTTCACATTTATTTCTTTCTATCTCAAATTGTGAAGTTTTATGAACAATTGTGTGTAGTAATCCCTTGGCATGAATTTGGATTTCAACTTAGTTACCATTATGTCCCATAATGCGATTTTTTTCTTGCATCTCTTTCTTCTATCATCATGAACACTATCCCACCATATTGAGACATTTCCTTTCAATCTTGTAACAACACACTTGACCTTTTTGTTATATTCTACCTCCTCATATTCAAAATACCTATTCATGGTTGCAATCCAATTAATCAATTATTATACATTAAGACTTCCTTCATACATAGGAACTTATAACTAAGGTTTTGAACTTACCTTCATAATTTCCTTTATGATCCTTTCTTCTACACTTTCATGATATTCTTTTACTTTCATATCCTTTGATGGTTATTCTTTGTCACTCATATCACCTAATTCAACTCTTCTTCTTTGGGTTCTCTCTATAGTCTACAAACGTTCTTGCATGTTCCTCATATATTTCATCAATGCCTCTATTTTTGGTTGCCTCTTTTGACCTTTTCTAATAATTATATTTTAAGTGTCATCCTTGCAAGCTTCATGTTCACAGTCTATCCTCTATCTCTCGGATCATTAGTATTTATCTTTTTATGTGGAATACCCTTTCATTAAGCTCCTATTTTCACCGTCCTTTTCCTTTGATCTTTATTGTGCTCACTTTATGTCTCTTTTTCTATAGAAAGTCTTTTTTTCCTTACTAAACAACTCACCTAGGTCTTCTTCTGAACATGGCATGTTGGTATCTTTGGTCCTTATTTACTTTAGACCTTCTCTTTGAGATGTATCTTCTCCTCACTCTCCATTATTCAAGATTTTCTAGCTTGAGGGTTTCTTCTTTCCACCAACTCTCTCCCTTCAATATTTTGAATAACACAAATCATACCTTCTTCAATAGCTTTACAACATCTCTATTTCTTTGTACACTTGCCTCTCACAGTTTCTATAATATCTTCATCATCTCAACAACACTTGAAAACACAAAAATATGTAACTTTCTTCGAAAATCTGGACCATCTACAACCATCAACAATATTCTTCAGGCTATACAACAGAACAATCATTTTGTTCAATTAAAACTGTTACAATCTATTTTTCAGAGAAACCTACACTCTGATAAAAAAAAAAAGGATGGAGACCTCGGTGGATCCAGACTCTATCTATTTCCAAACTCTTGATACAATAAATGTACATCTACAATATCTGTTAAATTTATATCCAATTGGATCAAAATACCTTGTATTTATTTCTCTCCTACTCTATGGAAACTACATGCCCCGTGTCCTAGTCTCGTTCATGAGTGCAAAACCTCATGCTGGAGGAATTAACATAACTAAATAAAACTCTTATATTTAAAACCCCATAAGATACATGGCGGCTAACATATCTATTATCTTTGCACCGAAAATTTTAAGCCACCAGATAATTAAATAATTGAAACCCTATATATTCTTATGATCTGGTTAACTAAATGTTAACTATTTCAGTTAACATGCCCACCAGGATAAATAGGATCACTGGGACACCTGAACATAAAGCCACTAGGTCACTAGAATATTAAGACACCAAGCCACCATAATATAAATCCATTGAGCCATCGACATAATACTCCTCCAACTCCCTTTTGTTTGAGTATGAATCTTGTCCAGTTGAATGGTTTGTGAACCGACCAATGGGAAATACTTAACCAACCTTCTCACTTATTATTTGGCTTCGGTCCAATTATACTCATTCTGGTTAACTTCTCTACATGGCTTGAACTTGCATTCAATCCTTTTCAACATGTTCCTCAATTTCGATCTACTTCCAATATGGAATGGAATTTTCTTTCATTTTCAAATTAGTTGTGATGTGAATGTACACAATGCTTTGATTCATGAATTTTTTGTTTTCTAATGGATTCAAGACTTAAAAAATTCATAGGAATTTATATTTAGACTCCTCAATCTTGTTCCACCAGGACTTAAATGGACTCACCCTTGCTCCTGAAAGCTCAATCAATTAATACTTAGATCACGACCCCATATCAATTCAACAATAAAACATACATTTACAGGGATGTCAAATATCCGACATAAAACAAACACGTGATCACACTGCCTATACATGGCTTCAATGGAAATAATCAAAGAAAGGAGAATATTTTACAATAAAATGGGTCTGCAACTTCTATTTTATTAAAAACCTTGATTCTCCTTCTCTATTACATTATGTACACATGCCCTACATGGTTTCTTTCTTTGCACTTTCCTTTCTCTATTTCTCTCAATCCCCTCTAATATGTCATGCTTATATTAGCTCAATTATACAAACAATGACTAGGAATATCTAAGGTAGGTTTATATCCTCTATTCTTAGATAAGATACTAACACATTCTTGTTGACTCTAAAACTACTTAGCTTCTCTAACTTCATGCTAAAATGGAAAATTTGTTATGTTTCATGGAAAAATAAACTCCCCCCTATGTGGACTATTTCAAAAATCCTCTAGAACCTATTAAAAACTTGGGAAAATTACAATTGTGTGTGATGCTCCTGCATCACCTCACATGAAGAAAGTAAAAATTTGGGGTGTTTTCTAGATTTTCATACTTGGCATCTTTATAGCATGATTCCAACTAATAGACCCTAGTAAATTGAGCCCTTTACACTTCATGAACCACATAAACAAAGAAACATTAGCATGGTGTCACTCCCACATGTCCCTTGACAACAATATAATGACACAAGCCTAATTAAATGAAAAAGAATGTTGAAAATTTTGGTTATAGGTAATGTGGGACCAAGGGGGTGTTACAATGGTGGTATCTTCAACCAAAACAAGTTTTTTACCTAGTTAAGTTTGGTGAATTTAACAACCCTTGATAGTTCTAGAGATAGTGACACAACCCTTGGGTATCATGCATGCCTAAATAAATGAAAAAAAATGTTGGAAAATTTGGTAAAGGTAATGTGGTGCTAAGGGGTGCTACAATGGTGGTATCTTTAGCCAAAATGAGTCTTATAATGAGTCGAGTTTGGTGACTTGGACATCTAGTGTTGTGACATTGACACAACCCAGTAATCTAATCCAATCAAGGTATTATAATCCTTACATTGTTGTATATATAAGTATGATGTAGTCGAAATGTGATACAAATTGGCCCTTTTCCAACCACTCAAAATAACAGGAAGGAAACCCAACATTTTTGGCCTCAAATCTGGCAAGAATTATTTTGGATTATGGAATTGCATATATCAAATGTTAACATTGCGCAATCTAGTTGCAGTGAGGGTATTCAATGGTGTTGAATCCATTTCTACATTCAAAACAACAATTTCATCAATCTAAAATTGTGATTTTGGTAGAGTGCCTACCCAGATTTCGGTGGTGGAAAAATCGAAAAAATCCTAAAACATATAATGTTTATCCTTCTTCTATAAGTATGTTTAAACCATCCTCCCAATTTGTTCCTACATATAACTAAACATTTTTGCATTAATGTATCGACATATTTTCCTTTGATAGAAAATGAAAGTCAATTAAGCTCAATCAGATCACTCCTAAGACTTTTGAAACATTTCAAATTTTCTTGTAGAAAAAGAAGTAATCAATAACAAAATGTTATGTCTATCTAAATTACATTGTGTTTTTTTCCCATTGGTGGAATGCATTTTTTTTAAAGGGAGAGACTGTGATACTTTGTTTGGTGTACAATGGGAACAATTGAATAAACATGACCCCTTTTTTTATTTAACATGGTCCTTTATCTGTTGGGGCACACCCACCAAGAATTGAACCTGGGTCATCATGGTAGGTTAGTGTTCCCACTTCCCACTAGACTACATAGACAATAAACATTATGTGTTGAGAAACAATTGGTAAAAGAAGTCAAGGAAGATCATCGGAGGGTGTTAAACAATGAGGAGGGAAACAATTGATAAATGTAGTCAAGGAAGATGGCTGAAGGGAATTAAATAAACACACACTTGATCTAATGACACAAATGGTAAAAAAAATCCAAGGAAGATAATTGAAGGGTGCTAAATAAAGATGTGTTTGAGAGAAACAATTGATAAATGCAGTCAAGGAATATGATTGAATGGAATTAAATAAATAGAGACTTGATTTATAATAGAGAATTACTACACGGGAGATTGAAGAATCAAAATACCTATCACAAAATTTATGCATGGACTCAATAGGATCACAATAGTATGAAATAGAAGATTGGGACCTATAATGACTTTTGTTTTCTTAAAAGGAATTCCATGATTAATAAAGAAAAAGTGATCAATCATTTCACACCAATCTATAAGAGATATATAACAAGGACCTATAAGGGACATGCCTGGAAACTTAAAAAAAATTGTGGATACGAGAGAGATTGCTTGAATTCTCCCTATCAAGAAAATTTATGTCTCTTCCAAGACCATCATCCATTGGGTTTTGTTTAAGGTTCAATTCCCTTCAGGTCCTCTAGCTTGTCTATTCCTTGCAACCTCACTTCCCCACAAGGAAGCATGCTTATTCAATGGAATGTATGTTCCCCACCAAAAACCATGGTTCAATATTTTGGAGTGGACTTACATTTACAAGTGAAAATTTTAAGGTTGAGGTCAATTAAGAAGTTTTCATGCTCCACGAGGAGGAATTCCATCATCAAAAAATGGATATCTACATCTTTGATCGATGGAGAAAAATTTTCAAGATATAAACCTATTTTAATGAAATAATGATGCAGGAGCATCTTTGGCCTAAAGCAATATGCATCAAACCAAAACATTTCAATTTCAAGTTAGAAATTGTAGGGTGAAATAAGTGTTGAAACTCCTATTGTTGCAACACATCAAATGTCGCAATCCCAGTTGATGCAAAACTGTGAAGACATTGATGTAATATCATGCACAATCCAAGTTGTTGCAACACCATGTCACAATACCAATTTCCACAACACCATGAAGACATAGCTGCAACACTGTGCGCAATCCCATTTTCTGCAACATCGAGATTCAATCTCAATTGTTGCAACACCATGAATTGTTACAACCCTAGGGGTACACATACTCCACATGGAATACTCTTAATGTCTTGGGTGGATTTTGTGGAATATGGAAGATAAATTTAAGAGGAAGGTGGTTGGAAGGAAATGGTGGGGAAGTTGGATTGTTGGAACCCACTAGAGTCCAAATCATATTGGGAAAAGAAAGAAACGGTTGGAAAACAGATAGGAATGGGGATCATTGTAACAGTATAACGTCCAACACATTGTTGGGGAATAAAACAAGAAACAATTTGGGGGGGCGGAGGGGAAGAGGAGGAGGAGGAGAAATGAGGGAGGAGAGAAAGGAACACAATTTTTGGAGGAACAACATGGAACAATGGGCACAATTCCTATCATTAAGTTTGAAGGATAATTGTTCCAAATGGGTTGAAGTGTAATGATATTATAAAAGACCAATATTTCTATTTTGTTAATAAATAAATTTCCAGTCCCTATAATTGGCATTGTCTCTTGTTTCCATTTTCTTGTAATGTAATTTCTCTTGGTGTTCTTTGAGTTTTTAAATTTATGTTACATTGTTAGATGTTATTTGTGCACTCTGTGGAAAGAAACTTGGTTATGTAGTTGATTGTGTACAAAATCGATCGTGACTACATCAAGTGATATCAGAGCTGGTTTATCTCTTAAGTTGTGAGAAACAATTCTTGGAAGTAAGGTCTGTGAATGTTAGTCCAAGTGGGGGTTGCAAGACAAATTGTAAGGATGTCTCCACAAAGATCAGGAGTAGCACAAGGAGGTGCTAGAAACAGAGAATTAAAGGAATTGTGAAGGAGGATAGAAGAATGAGAAAAAAAAAAGTCTTAGAGATGGTGAAACAGATTCAAAATCGGAGGATGATACTGAAAAAGAAGAGAGAATTTTTGAGGAAGTATACCCAACAGTACATTTAATATATTTTCTGAAAGACAGAGGTAGTGCAAGCGCGGAAGTTTCATGTTATGATGGTAGCTTGAAAGATGAGACTCCCATGGACTGGATAAGAGAGCTTGAAAGATATTTTGAGTATGAAAATTCCCAAGATCCCAATAGGGTTTGATTCGCTACGACCAAGATAAAGGGTAATGCATCACTTTGGTGGGATATGTAGCAGAAGGACAAGGTATATAACCAACAAGAGAAGATTAGAACTAGGAGGAAGATGGTGAGAAAAATGAAGGAGAAATTCCTACATGTTGATTACCAGCAAAATTTGTGTAAATAGGTGCAAAATTTGAGGCAGAAAGAGACATTTGTTTGGGAGTATACTAAAGAGTTTTACAAACTATCTCTCATATCAGGGATAAAGAAACAAGAATACCAAAGAGTTGCAAGGTACGTAAATGGATTGAAGTTCATATTTAGGATGAAATGAGTATGCATTAATTTCATAATGTGGACGAAGCCTATCAAGTTGCTTTGAATATGGAAGAAAATATTGATAGAAGGTTACAACAGAAGTTCCAGGGAAAAGGAACTAGAAGCAAGGGCAGAGAAAGTGATGCTAGAAGCAATGAAAAAGAGGATGAAGCAACCAACTGTGATAATACAAGAGGAGGAAGTGGAATAGGAAGAGATAGAGGTTTTCATAGAGGAAATTATCTGATTACATGTTATAGATGTGGAGTAGAGGATCACAAAGCATCAAAATGTCCAGAGAGGAAGAATGCAACAACAAGAAATGAAGCTAGAACACAAGTTACCCAAGCAGACGAGATATCCATTGCTGGTGGAAATGTGGAAGTACTCCAATAAGAACAAGGAGAAAAATTGATGTTCAAAATAATATTACTCAATCCTAAGGCAAAAGAAGCAGAAGAACCTGAACAGAGAAAGAGAGTGTTCAAAACTAAATTCAAAATTCAGGATAAGTGTTGTCATCTTTTCATTGATGGGGGAAGTACAAAAAATTTAGTATCCACAAAAGTAATGGAAAAATTGAAATTGAAAATAATTCCACATCCAAATCCATATAAGTTCTCGTGGTTGAAAAGAGGAAAACAAGTGACAGTGACTGAGCAATGCTTTTTGAGTTTTCAAATTGGAAAGTTTAGTGAGCAAGTATTGTGTGACATAGTGGAGATGGATGCTTGTCACGTATTACTTGGAATACCATGGCTATTTGAAAGAAAAGTTTTCCATGATGGAAGGAAGAATACTTATGAATTTTTAAAAGATGGACAATGGTATAGATTGGAGCCAATGGTGGAGGCCAAAGCAAGTGGTAGTGACAACAAAGGAAATGACAGTAGAAATGTTTGTAGTAGCAGTAGCATTATCCCAAAGAATTTCTATGAGAAAAAAAAGGACCCATTTCTATTTGGCCTTGATGCCAAGAAAAGTTCTAGAGAGTATAAAGATGATCTCTATGCAACCATAAATTCAACCTTTATTGAATGAATTTAAATAGATTATGGGAGATGATTTACTAACAGGTTTACTTCCCTTGAGAAGTATATCACATCAGATTGATTTGATGTCGGGATCAAAGTATACCGAATAAAGATCCTTATCGGATGACTCCAATAGAGAGTGATGAAGTAAATAAGAAGGTGCAAGAAATGTGTGATAGAGGATTGATTAGAGAAAGTTTGAGTTTGTGTGTTATACCTACAATTTTGACACCCAAGAAAGAAGGTGAATGGAGAATGTGCATTGATTCACGAGCTATTAAAAAAATTACTATCAAGTACAAATTTCCTTTGCCGAGGATGGATGACCTCATGGATGTTTTGAGTGAGGCCAAGTAATTTTAAAAGATTGATTGAAGAGTGGTTACCATTAGATTCAGATAAGGGAAGGTGATGAATAGAAGACATCATTCAAGACAAAGGATGAATTGTTTGAGTGGTTAGTTATGTCATTTAGGATAACTAATGCACCCAACACATTCAAGAGATTTATAAATGAAGTTTGAAACCATTTTTGGGTAAGTTTGTTGTATACTTAGATGAAATTTTGATTTTCAGTAATACCAAAGAAGAACACTGAGATCATGTGATAAAGGTGTTACAATGGTTGAGAAAAGAGAAATTGTTGATCAATTTGAAGAAATGTACATTTCTAAAATAGGAGTTAGTGTACCTGGGATTTGTGATTTCCAAGGAAGGCTTGAAGATGGATTCTGAAAATTCTGATTCTATTTTGGAGTGGCCAACACCTAAGTGTGTGTTTGATGTGAGAATTTTACATGGATTGACAAGATTCTATAGGAATTTTATCAGAAATTTCAGCGAGATTTGTGCACCACTTACTAAATGCATGAAAAAGGGGATTGTCAAGTGGACATAAACAACCATGAAGTCATTTTAAGAATTGAATAAAAAGGTGATTGAACGACCAGTTTTGGCACTTCCATATTCCAATAAAGTGTTTCAAGTGGATTGTGATGCAAGTGGATCAATGATTGGAGCAGTTTTGAGCAAAGAAGTAAGACCAATTGCATTCTTCAATGAGAAATTGAATGATGCTAACAAGAGATACCTTGTTTATGATCAACAATTTTATGTGATTGTACAAGATTTGAATAAACAGTGACATTACTTGCTACCAAAGGAGTTTGTCTTATTTTCTGATCATAAGGTGTTGCAGTACATCAATAGCTAAGGTAATTTAAATCAAAAGCATTCTAAATGGGTAGAATTTTTGCAAAGTTATTCATTTGTTTTGAAGCATAGGTCTGGGAAGTCAAATAAAGTTGTATATGCACTAAGTCGAAGAATAATGTTGTTGAATAGTTTGTCAGTAGAATTTTTTGGCTTGGAATGTATGAAAGAGTTGTATGAAAAAGGCACAAATTTTGTAGAGGCTTGGAAAGTATGCAAAGCACCTTGGAGAATTGATAGAACACCATATTTGGATTTTCACATCCAAGAAGGTTTCTTGTTCAAGAATCAAAGTTTATTCATTCCACAAACTTCATTGTGGTTGAATATTGTTAGAGAGATGCATAGCGGAGGTTTGGGTAGACATTTTGGCATTGATTAAACCATAGTGTTGGTTAAGGAAAGATACTTTTGGCCTAGATGTGAAAACGTTTGTTGAGTGTTGTAGAATTTGTCAACTAGCAAAAGGAAAGAGTCAAAATGCAGGGTTGTATACACCACTATCGATACCCAAGAGACCATGGGAAGATACAAATATGGACTTTATTTTGGGATTGCCTAGGATGTACAAAAATCATGATTATGTGATGGTTGCAGTGGAGAGATTTTCAAAGATGACACATTTCATCCCATACAAGAAAACTAATGATGCTACTAAAGTGGTTGTTTTGTTTTTTAGAGATATTATGAGATTACATGGACTACCAAGAATTATCACGTTAGACAGGGATAGGAGATTTCCTGGGCATTTTTTCAAGACACTTTGGGGAAAAAATGGATTCCAAATTGTTGTACAGTTCTACGTATCATCCTCAAACAGATGGATAGACCGAGATCGTGAATCATCTTGGTGAGAGAAATTGACCGTCTGTCAACTAGAAGAACGAGTCTGGTCCGGGGTTGTCTAAGTAACCCAAGCCATTTGTTGTAACTCGTTCTGACGGGTTTAATGGCTCCGTTAGCCAATCTAAAATCCTAAAAAAGAAAACGAAGAGAAAGGAATAACTAAACTATTGCTAACAATCTATAATATATATACTTACTTTGATATAACTGTTATAAATGTGCTTAGACAGAACAAGAAAACGTAAAAAAAATCCATTTGTGAACAACATTTACATGTTGTAAGTTTTACTGGAAACTCATGAAATCAATGTGAAAATAATTTCTTTTGAAAAGAAGATAAAGAAAGCACATTCAAATATCTTTTGTTTTCTTTTATAAATCTAACTAATCTTGAATTGAATAAACTATGAAACACAGATGTGCAGATAGTCAAAATCTAATCTAAACATTCTGGTTTCACTAATATATAAATGACAGAAATTAGAAACACAAAGAAGCTAACCTGTTGTTTGTTCATGAGATGTGTCCAAGCCTCTGTATGAATGAAGAACATCCAACTGCCACGCCTATGAGATAAATCTGCAATAGACTTTATACTATGATTGTTTTGAATAAATTCATAAAAATTATTGGCGGCTGAGGTTTAATGACAGAGAAAGGAGCACAAATTGAACCCTGTGATCTTATGATCGCAAATGATTACAGCAAGAAAAATCTGAGTGTAACATATTGCATTTCATCATTCAACTAAAAATCAAAGATACATCCTATCATTTGAATTGAAGATATGATCACAGTGTTAATATCTAAAGTAGCAAAGTATAGATGATATTTATAACATTAAGTATCCCAAACATAATAGATCATTGAGTCTAAATCTACCAGACCTATTAATATACCAGGATTAACAAAACATGAATGAAAATACCATTCACAAAAGGCTAAAGCCAAAATGCTATGTGTTATTTCATTTAGTCTCGGGATCATTCGTCCATCTTCTGCTCTAGGCCAAGATGCCTTTTCCTTTACAAAACATAGAGTATTTAAAGAGTTTTTATGCAATCTAAACTTCCTATATTCTAAGATAGTATCGGATCTCAAAAGATCAAAACATTACAAATATGGGGGTCTACAGCCACCCAT
>CBVK0102482958.1:1334-11448 GCA_900067695.1 Picea abies
TGTAAATTTTGGATCTCTATCAGACACAATTGTCTTGGGTATACCATGTAGTTGAGCAACTTTTCTCATATAAATATCAACAACGTTGGTTGTCTTGTGAGTGAGATTTACTGGAATAAAATGGGCATTTTGGGTAAGCTTATCCAACACTACCATGATAGAATCATGTTGTTTATTTGTTTTGGATAGTTTGGTGATGAAATCCATTGTTACAACTTCCCATTTCCACTCAGAAATGGGCATTGGTTGTAGCAAACTAGCTGGTTTTTATGCTCAACCTTGACCTTTTGACACTCCAAACATTTGACAATGAAATCAACAACTGCTTTTTTCATTCCTGGCCAATAATATTGGCTCTTGACATCTGCAAGAGTTTTCTGGTAACCTAGATGCCCAACATAAGGCACATTATGTATTTCTATCAATATCATATTTTTCAATTCCTGGGAATTTGGTACATAAATTATTCCCTTGTACATAAGAATTTCATCTTTTCCAAGCTTGTAGTCTTCAATTTTCTACTGCAAACTACCTTGTAATTTTGTTATTATTTCCATGTATTGCAAATTTGATTTTGCAGCCTCTAAGATTCTATCTTTTAAATTTGATTGGTACATTCCAATGGTTGTAGCATGCAACTCAGGCAGCCTTCTACTAAGTGCATCATCCACCTTGTTCTCTTTTCCTTTGATATTCTTTAGATCAAAGTCATATTCACTGAAAAATTCTAACCACCTGCTTTTCCTGGCATTTAGAGTTGGATGTCCAAATAAATATTTCAGACCATTATGGTCTATCCTCAACTTGAACCTTTTCCCCATGAGGTAATGCCTCCACATCTTCAAGGCATGCACTATGGCTTCCAACTCCAAATCATGAGTAACATAGTGCCTTTCATGTTCTTTCAACTTCCTTGATTCATAACATACAACATACCCATTTTGACTGAGGACTCTAGCAAGCCTTTCTTTACATGCATTAGTGAAAGCAATGAAGTCTTCATTTGTATCAGAAATCCTTAGTATTGGAACACTTGTTAATAAATGCTTCAAGTGTTGGAAACTCTTTTCACAATCCAATGTCCATTGGAACTTCACCCCCTTATTTTGTAAGGAAGTGATCGGGAGTGCAATCTTTGAGAATCCTTCAATAAATCTTCTATAGTATCCTGCAAGGCCCATGAATGATCTATCCTTCAATAAATCTTCTATAGTATCCTGCAAGGCCCATGAATGATCTAACCTCTGTCAAATTATTTGGTGCTAACCATCCTCTAATGGCCTCAATATTTTTAGGATCCACTACTATCTCTTCCTCTTAAATGATATGCCCCAAGTAATGAATTTGCTTCTGATAAAATGAGCACTTGCTCAATTTGGCATACAACTGATGCTCCCTTAATACTTGTAATACCATCTTCAAGTGGTTCTCATGATCTTCCTCTGACTTAGAATATATAAGAATGTCATCTAAAAATACAATGACAAATTTATCTAGGTATTCTTTGAAAATACCATTCATTAAACACATGAAGACAACTGGTGCACTTGATAGCCCAAATGGCACCACTGTGAACTCATAATGCCCATACCTTGTTCTAAAAGCAGTCTTGTTGATGTCTTCTTCTTTAATTCTTAACTGATGATAACCTGACCTGAGATCAACCTTGGAGAATATTTTTTCATCTTTCAACTGATCAAAGAGGTCATCGATCCTTGTAAAATGATACTTATTCTTCACAGCTACCTTGTTCAACTACCTGAAGTCAATGGAAAGTCTTAATGTTCCATCCTTTTTATTCACGAATAATATTGGGGCACCCCAAGGTGACACACTTGGGCTTATATACCCCTTCTTCAAAAGTTCTTTAAGTTGCATTTGCAATTCCTTCAATTCTGGAGTACTCATCTTGTAAGGGGTCTTGGATACTGGGGCTGCTCCAGGCATCAGATTGATGGAGAAATCAATATCTCTTTTAGGGGGTGTTGAGGAAAAGGTATAGAAAACCTTACTCAAGCATTTTCATATCTTTCTTGGCTAAGACAAGATAGTTGGGAATGTCACCCGAGGTTTATAGCCTCAAAGACAATCTCTTAATCCACAAGTATTAAGTACAAAGGATCAAGGCTGAAATTTATGTGTTATGTATAACAATGCAAAAGAAGTAACCTTAAACAAAGTTACATGAATATGTACAGAAATTATACAAATGTATACATGGAGATCAAAGAAAAAGAATGAACCAGGTCATTAAAACACGCGTGTGAGACTGAAACAATAATATGATTTTTCATTTATTTCATTCTGAGATACAAAACTAAGTTCTCTCTACAAACCCTTGCGAGGGTAGGGACCAAAATCAAATCTAGAAGCCTTCGATGGGCACCATACAAAAAGACTATGTCAATCAAGAAGAAAATCGAATCTAAAGATATGGATTAGCTTTCCATAAAATGTTGTCACTTGACTCTGCAAGATACTCTTTATCAGTCATGAAACTCAATTCATGCGCAAACAAAAATACATAAAATGATAAAGATAAATCATACACCTTCAAAACAAGTTGTTGAAATATGTGATTCAGTTTTTGAATCATGTTGCCTTCAATAAGACCATGTTGTCGTCAAGAGGATTAAGCTTTCTAGTAAACTCAGAATGAATGAAAGTTAAAAGTATCTCACTAGTATAGAGCAAACCTTATGGTTGTAGTTATCCTTCTATTCTCTCCCCCTTGTCTCTTCATCTCATTGAGCTTTTATTCCTCCTCAATAAGTTAGGGTAGTTCAACTACCTTTATTTAGTTAAGTCAAATTAACTTAACTAATTAGTTTGAGACAAATAAAGAATAATAATATATAAATAAGGCTCTTAAATAATAACTAGATAGGTGGGACCCCTTGTGACTCCCAATTATTTTTTTTTATAATCATCAAGACGTGAAATATAAAAATCAATAATTAGATTTCAAATATATCCTCTTTGTAACTCCCATTTTCAAAATTATGACCAAACATTTTAAATATCAACCCGATATAATCTAATCATATCCAAAAAGTATTATATCCATGTTGTCCCAAAAAGAATGTCTAAATATATGCTTGTTGTCCAAAAATTTATCAAAGTAAAAATATTGTCTTCAACATATAAAACAACATGAATCATCATCAAAATCCATATTTTCTATTAGAGGCATTAGGCCTCTTCTCACTGTTGTCCCCTTTTGATTTTTCAGTGACAACCTTTGACTGGATAGAGCCTTGAGGTTGAACTGCACTAATAACATATGAACAATCATCCTTAAGATGAAGGCAAGAGGAGACTAATTTGGCAGATTCCTTGGATGAGTTGGACGGAGTAGTTATTCCTTTTCCCTTGTCCTGCACAGGATCGGGGATATATGTTTTTAATCATTTACTGACATGTGATGATTGCACGGGTGAGATAGCAGGATCAACTTGGGAAATTTGATTCTTTGGTGGTGGAGGGAGTAATGGAAAAGAAGTAGTAGGCCAATCATGATGATGAACAACAGGTTGGTGAACAATCTCTTGCCAACCATCATTGGTGGGCGGTTCTGGTCGCATTGATACATGAGGAGGGACTGGGATGCCGAAAAATTTCTGGTGTGCTTGGAAGGGCGGTCTTTCAGGTCAGGGTTGGAGAATCCCTTGGCCTACTAGGTTGAAGAACCCAACTTGGAAAAGATGGTTCAATTTTTGGGGGTCAACATCAAAATGTATGGAGAACTGAGGTCTTTTGTGACCCTCTCCCAATTTCCCCTGCCTCTGTTACCTCTTCCATTACTACTTCTGTTGAAAAGATCATCCTGAAGCAATGTTCCAATTAGTTATGAAAACTCTCGACAGTTCATGCATCAACCCTACCTAAATAAAATCAAAGGTTGGCTCTATCATTCTCAACAAAAGTGTAAATAATCAATCCATTCATCATAATACTCAAATCAATAATTAATTGCTATTGAATAGGGAATGAGAGGGTTATTGGGAAGATGAGTGTTGGTAATGAACAAAAAAGTGGTAGCATGGATGGGGACCACCAGTGGATACTTTTCAAGCAACATCAAAACAATAGTTCCATTTCCAATTTAAACACCAGTCACTCCCATTTCTTTTTTATTATTTCTTTTGAAATATCATTTACAATAACAGAACAGGGAATTAAAATGAATCTGGGAAGATGGTGGGCTTGTAAGGAGAAAAAAATGATATAATGAACGGGAGATGAAATGGATATTGTTCCATTAAATAAAATAACATTTAATCTTTAGAAATGACATACCCTTAATTTCCAAAAACATTTTAAACTATAGGCAATATCAGAATTGAAGACATAGTAACTTCCATATCAAACCCAAAACATAACTCCAGAAATGTTAAACTCAACGAGTTAATTCATATATTTTCTTCTTTTATGTTTGATCGAACAACAACACAACTCAAATGCAGACTATTCATAATTCCAACTGTCCATGATCATATACAGAGCGCTTAGAGGAGACATGAGGAGGCTGAGAAAAATAACATGTCATTGAACTTTTAACATTTACATCAATCAAATTAAATTTATGTACAATGGATTTGGTTCGAGACCCTTTATTTTATTAGTTGGTTGCTTTCCCTTTTTCCCAAAAATCAAATGACTCCAAACATCATCGAGCGAAAAAAAAAACTATAACAAATTTCTTTCCATTGTATAATCTATTTCTTTTATTTGTAGAGTTATTTTCGTATGATGGAGCATCAACAGAGTTATTCCATTAATTAAAACAGACCACACCCAACGAGTAATGGAGTGCAATATAGGCCAACAATTACTCAACATATGAGGTTGGCATCTACTTCCATATTTTCTATGTGACATGCAGGGTTCAAAACCCTGGTATTCTTTTCTTTTAATCACTAAAAATGACCAAAACTCCCGCAAGTAGTCAACCAATGAACCAAGCAAAAAATATCTCTATTTCCAGGTATACATATAAATATTTCAAAACCCAAGTGCAATTTACATCAGTCACAACAAGGGAGAACAATGTATGAATAGTCAGGTGAGTGAGACAACTCAGCAAGCAGGGTTTGTAACATGAAACCAAAATCTCCAACAATATTTGAAAGAGTCGCTTCCAAGGTGGCCGCGAGGTAAAACCCCAATTATGCATTCATTCAAACTGTGGAATGGCATCTCAATAGAATGGAGCAGGAGGAAAGAATAACCACCAGGAGAAATCATAACCTGACTGTCCCCAAAAAAACCCTCCAAGATTATACCATGAGACATGGGTGAAAACCAAAATAAACTTACCATGAAATATCAACAACACAAAGAAATAATAACCATCATCTATCCCTAGCGCAACCACCGAATAACTTCAACATGAAGGAGCATTAAACAAACCAATTTGCAAGATTCGAAACACTAACCAATTTCATTTGCATAGACATAATACACATCCAACCACCATATCTTTCAGAAAGCAAGCACTCTGCATACGAATTCTAAGAGCCAACACAGATATTTTATCTAGAGCGAGGCTAGAATGATGAATGGAAGGGTGAGAGTCACCATACCTGTGAGGGAAGTGCCGAAAAGAACCAAGGATCACCATTATTCTCCAATTCCCGAGCGAAACAAAGGCAAACTAACCAGAGAAACCAAATGTGTGACAAGGTGAGGGTGGTGAGCTCAATGTGAGTAAGAACGACGTGCAGTCAATGCATGTCGCTTCTCCACCTTTCCATTAATTGTTGTCAACCATAACTAGGGTGTAATACATTCAAAACCCCATTGAGTGCATTAATCAACCATACGGATCAAACATGTCACTTCCATATTAGAACGAAACCTTCTTTTACCATAGTTTAATACCAACACCATAATATCACATGCCCCAATTTTAACTGTAACAAATCCCTATTTGCAAGGATTGGATTAACTTCAAACAATTGTATGACTATTTCCCACATAACATAACCATTACCATGAACAAAATATACCATGAATGCAATGTATTATAACCGATGTGAGTGCGAGTCGAATTCCAAACTTTAACCATATGCCAGAGCATATGTACAACAGTTATGAGAGAAGTGCTTATCACTTTCTTTCGTCTTATAAATTGCCAGCCATTATAATCATTGATTGCATGTGAAAATTTGTTTGAAATTTTGTGTTTTCTCAAATTATAATATTAGTAAAATCCCCATGAACACAAAATTTTTCTCTTCACCGTGATTCAAACAAGGGGGTCCTACCTATCTAGCTATTATTTAGTATATGTATATAAATAATAAAACATTGCAACCCATTTGCAGGCAGGGGTACTACGTTGCACTTCTGGGTGTCAACAGGGGGTAAACCTGGTATTTCTTTAAATACATTTTCAAACTCTTTTAGGACTGCATAATATTCAATATTTGACACCTTATCTTTAGGTGTCTCTGCATAATATTCAATATTTGACACCTTATCTTTAGGTGTCTCTTTCATATGTGCTGCAAATATTTGAAACCCTTTTCTGTAACTTTTCTTCAGTTGTAATGCTTAAATTTTGACAGTTATTTCCCTGGGAATTCCTTGTATTGTCCTTAGGTTCCCTTCCTCATCCCAACAAGCAAATGCCTTATTATAAAAATATAGGATAGCATGGTGTTGGTACAACCATCCATAGAAATTAGACAATCATAGGAACCTAAAGGTAAGATGTTCAAATCTGCCCTGGTGCTCATTCCATTCATCTCCATTGGACATACCTTAACCATCTCATTAATTTTTCTTTTAGCTCTAGTAGCCAGTTGCACCAACCAAGATTTTCCATGCTTGATTCTTGGCAAATTCAATTTTTCCACCATCTTAGGATCTATATAACTATGAATAGCTCCTGAATAAATTAAAATAGCAATTGTTTGGTTGTTGATCTTACATTTTTTCCCATGTCCTCTAGTGTATCATCTTGTTGTACATTGTGAACAGTCCTCACTTTTTCACCTCTGTGAGGACGAGGACAATCTCTATACATATGATCTCCCCCACAACCCCAACATTGAATAGGTGGTTTCCTTGGTAGTTCCCCTCTGTCTCAATCATTTTGGTTTATCTAGAAGCTGGTTGTCCCTGAGGATTATTTCTGAAGAATGGTGGCTTAGTCCCCTTCTTCCTTTATTCCATATTGTTTTTCTTCTTTTCTTCCCAAGTTTTTTGGAAAGTTATCCTTCCTTTATGTTGATCATAAAGGCATTTAGCTCACTTTATGGTCTCCTCCAATGTTTTGGGATCATCATATTGTATCTTGTCACTGATGAATGATGGCATCCCACTCAAATACCTCTGAATATTAACTGACTCTTCCTTGATGAAATAAACATACTTTAGCAGTTCTAAAAACCTTCTTTCATATCCATCTGTGGTCATACTCCCAAGCTTGATTTCAAAGAACTCCTTCATTTTCTTGTCATAGTATCTCTTAGTCAATTATTTATTTTTAAATACTTCTTGAACTTCCAAGTAACATTTTTCTCATTAATGTGTTGCACCTACACAAATTGGTCCCACCACATGGATGCCTTTCCCTTGCGTTGGTAGATGGAAATTCTTCCTTCTGCATGTGAAGAGTAATTATGCAATTGAAAATACTTCCTCGTGCCTAGCAACCATGTCTCTACATATTCATCCTTCTTGTGGTCACTATCAAATGTAGGAGGCTTGATTTTGTTCATTTCTTCTTGTAGCTCATCCACCCTAGACCACCTCTTATGCTTCCTGACAGGGGATGGACTTGAAATACTATGTTATCTCCTAGTGGAATTCCCTGAGGAGTGATGGTGATCTCTAGTGACACTTCTTGTTCTTCTCCTCTCATAATGAGACATGTGACTTCATGATTTGCTTGAGTCATTCTCCTCATCCATCTTATTTTTTATTCTGCCCAAGATCTGCATTAAATTCATGTTGAATTCCTCATGTTTCTCCTTGGCTTTCATAAGCCTCTCATTATCATCTTTATAACTTTGGACATCCTTTTGCAAATTTTTAATGGTCTCTACCAAGTTTATTCTTTCTTCCTTTCCTTCTCCATGCCCATTTGAGTTTCTACCTTCATTACCCATATTGACATACATCCCTCTGATCTCATCATCTTGATTGTAATCCCCCTGTGTATCTTCCATCCCCCTGAACTCTTTGTTGATCCTATTCTGATCTAAATGTTGTTAACTCTACAAAATGTGCAGCCAACAAAACTTGTTAGGATAATTGATTTATCAATTGCATGAAATTATGAACAATTCTAATTTAGTATTGCATCATAATTATTTCTTCTAATTTTCTGAGAAATTGACTATCGAGATCAATTTTATGGGTGAACATATTCTACTGTCTAAGGCCTTTCCAACGCCTACTTCCATGCTCAACTCTGAGTCTTGAGAAGAAAGTTATGGTTATTTAACAAAAATTGTCCATTTTGTGAGGGCATTCCTTGTACAGGTAATCTTCTTCGCGAGCTAACTTGTTAGGATAATTGATTTATCAATTGCATGAAATTATGAACAATTCTAATTTAGTATTGCATCATAATTATTTATTCTAATTTCCTGAGAAATTGACTATTGAGATCAATTTTATGGGTGAACATATTATACTGTCTAAGGCCTTTCCAACGCTTGCTTCCATGCTCAACTCCAAGTCTTGAGAAGAAAGTTATGGTTATTTAACAAAAATTGTCCATTTTGTGAGGGCATTCCTTGTACAGGTAATCTTCTTCAGGAGCTGAATTAGCTCTTAGACCTGTGATGGATCCTCTCTTAAGGTTCACAGGCCCCTTTTATTTCCCTCAAATGCAGGTCTGTACAAATCAAAAACCCGCAAGATCCTTCTCTAAGCCCCTTTCTATCTTAATTTTTTTTTTCGGTTACTAGCCCCTTTACTTCGGCCCAAGACTCATGTGACCACAGGATAGAACCAGGTGCTTACCTAAGTGGCACTTATCCAAAGCTTTAGGACTCCGGTGCTCTGGAACTTTAGGCTTCTGAGGCTTCTCCCTCAAAACACTCCAAATCCCCTGAATGTTGAATTCGCAAACTCCCGAACGAGCACTTCTCCGGAGCTTCGGGACTCCGACGCTCCAGAACTTCGAGCTTTAGAGGTTTCTCCCTCAACACACTCCAAATCCCCTGAATTTCGAATTGGTGAACTCCTGAAAGGGCGCTTCTTTGGAGCTTCGTTACTCCGGAGCTTAGGGCGTCATAAGATTTTCTAACAAAACACAACAGTCCCCCCAAACGTCGACATGGAAAACCCCTGAACGTGTGCTTCTCCGGAGCTTCGTTACTTCGATGCTTTGGATCTTCGGGCTTCATAATATTTTTCAACACAACACCCCAATTCACCTGAACATCGAATTGGAAAACTACTTCGGTGCTCTCTCACTCCAGAGCTTCAAGCTTCGGAGGATCTTACAACACAACACTCCACTTCCTATGAACATTGAAGTGGTGAACTCCCAAAGGGTTCAAGAATCAATCGTCCATGTTCCCAGCTTAGATCTGTGGTCAAAAGGAGCTCCGATACTCTGGTCTTTGGGATTTCTTGCGACTCCAATGCACAATACCTCTGAACCACCAAACGTCGAGTTTGAGATCGATAGCTCTCGCTCATCATGCAACCAACAGTTGGGATCCCCTCCGGAACTCTGGGATTCAGGAGTTCTAAACTCCAATGCATGGTCCCTCCTGAGTTTTTGAAAGATAGACTCTCGAAGAATGAAGATCCATGCTTCTCATGTCCCCATCAACGGACAACCTGGATTGACTCCGGGCTTAATGACTTTTCATGCCAGCACACCTTTTATCCATAGTCCTATGGATTGCCAAACTTTCGAAGGTTCTAAAATCTATTGACATGTGTCCCTGACGACCAATGGTCTAGATTTACTCTAGAGTTCGGGACTTCAGAAGATTTTCCTCCTGGAAACACAAGAACTTGTTTCTCTCGGAGTGTCGAACCTACGAATTGTCGTGAGATCTATGGCTCACAATCACCTGCGTGCAGATCTAATGGTTGGGATCCGATCTTCTCCACAACTATTCTCCTCCTGGTATGGGCT
>CBVK0102482983.1:0-10843 GCA_900067695.1 Picea abies
TTTGGCTTGACTGTTGCAACTTATATATATATATATATATATATATATATGAATATATGTCGTTCCACTACTTTGGCGATGGTTCTATTTGTTGGTTGGTTGCCAGATTTGGCGGGGTCATGCTAGATTTGGCGGACCCACCAAATCTTTATTTTTTTTGAAATTTTGATCACGGGTTGTCATTGGAAATTTTCCCATTGCCACATGGCATCTCATGACTGGGCCACATGGAAACCACCTATTGGACCATGTCAACCACTGTACCATCAACTTGCCATGCCAGTGCCACATCACTGTACGAATTTCCACTTCAGTTGCCAACTCAGCTTGCCACGTTGGCGCCATGTCACTATACGGACTACCACGTGGTTATACGGACTACCACATGGTGCAATCTTACTGGTCCATAGAATGACCTAGAAATGCCAAATATGAGTGACACGTGGCAACCTCTGGTGCTGCCATGTCACCATGCTGATGTCAACATGACACATTTCACCTCTTGCTCATGCCACATATGTTGTACGGATGATGGCATAATTCATACTGATGCTGACTCATCCCCCTGCTGACTGGGCTAGGTTGACCAAACTTTGACCGCAAATATCTTTCAATCTGTAACTCCATTTGACGAGTCGTTTGTGTCATTGGAAATCTTGTGACGTGCTCTTCATGATGATGCCATTTTCACTGAGTTTCGAGAACTTTGAATTTTTTCCCTTTCTCTGTCTATCAAGGCCATTCTAAGCATCCTTAGTTGCTTCTGTGAATTCTGAGTTGTTCTTAGTCTTCTCTGGATCCTTTTTGGATCACGCCTTCCCACTGAGAGATTTTTGGACCACCAAAAGATTTCATCAATCAACATATAAGTGAGGGAAAAGTTCCCTCACCTTGTCCTTCTCAATCCACTTTTCCTTGCTTGAATGTGTGCCCTTTAAGTCTATTCGAAGATAATCAACATCACCCCTGCGTGAAGTCCTCATCCTTCTATCCAGGATGATATCTTCCTTTAAACCATCCAAGTACTCAGGAGAAAACTCATCAACTGAAGGTATTGAAACTTCCTCATCTTGATCCATGATCATGGGAGGCTCAAAAAGTTTCAAGTTCTCTACATTTACAATTGAGTAAATCTGCAAATAAGGTGGAAGATCCAGACGAAAAGCATTGGTACCACTTTTCTCCAAAATAATGAAGGGTCCATAATGAATGGGCTTGAGTTTCTTGCCTTCACCCTTCAATCTCTCCTTGTTGATGTGAAGCCATACCCGATCTCCAACCTAGAACTGACGATCAACCATGTGCTTGTCATGTCGAGCTTTATACTATGCTTGACTTCTCTCCAATTATTCACTGTCTACCTGGTGCACCTACTGGATCCTTTGGATGAAATTGTAGGCTTTGTCCTCTTTTCTTTCTTCGTTTGAATCAACATCTCTCCCATACATCAAGTCCAAAGGAACTTTAGGTAGGTACCCAAAACATGTCTCAAAAGGTGAACACTGAGTGGAGGAATGTAAGGCTCAATTGTAAGCATGTTGTACATAGGGTATTTGTTCATCCCA
This sequence comes from Picea abies, assembly GCA_900067695.1. Taxonomy (NCBI): domain Eukaryota; kingdom Viridiplantae; phylum Streptophyta; class Pinopsida; order Pinales; family Pinaceae; genus Picea; species Picea abies. The sequence continues at coordinate 1,566 of CBVK0102482983.1, forward strand.
TAACTTGGGATGCTTTTTGTAGTAGCCTCGAATAAAAAGTACCACTGTTCGGTTTACAACCTTTGTCTGTCTGTCAGTCTGTGGATGGAAAGTAGTGCTCTTCTTCAATTTGGTGTCCATCATTCTCCACAAGCTTGTCCAAAAATCCCCAAGGAATCAAGTATCTCTATTCGAGATAATGGATGTGGGTAACCCAAAGTGAACACAAACATATTGAAAGAAAAGATTAACAGTTTTCTCAACAGTGATTTGATTTTTACATGGAATCAAGAAACACATCTTGCTGAACCTATCCACTACAACATACAAATAGTCATGACCCCCTTTTGACATTGGTAAACCCCCTACAAAATCCATGGAGATGCTTTCCCATGGATGGGATGGAACAAGTAGCGGTGAGTATAGCCCCAGTTTGGCTTACAAGTAGAACACATCACACGCCCCTTTACATATTTAGTTACAATTGCTTTCATTTGAGGCCAATAACAAAAGCTCTGTAAATAAGATATAGTTTTTCCTACCCCAAAATGCCCAGACATAAGAGAAGTTTGAGATTCTCGTATTACATGGACTCATTCACTTGTAGGAATACATAGATTCCCAAGATGGTAGAGTAGTTTTCCTTGCATACAATAGTTCTCTACCTGTGCACCATGGGTTAGATTCTAATATACTTCTTTAAAATATTCATCAATGGCATATTGTTCCACATAGCTATCTTGAGATAAAGAAGTATTTTTCAAAATAATAGAAGCAACAATAGGAGGTCTAGAAATCATATCAATGACTTTGCTACTTGTACCCTTTTTGTACTTTATTACCAAATGAAATTGTTGTAGAAAACCCATCCATCAGTAGTGTCGAGATTTTTGCAGTTTGGTTTGTGCTTGGAGATATTGTAAGGGTTGGTGATATGTATGTATGATTGTTTCCTTCCATAAAAAATAGTGCTTCCACTTCTTTACACTTTGAAATAATGCATACAACTCTTTATCATATGTAGGATAGTTAACAACATCTTGGTTAAAAGTTTCAGAGGGGTAACAGATAGGCTTACAAGATTGCATCAATACTGCACCCATGGCGTATCCATTGGCATCTGTATCGATCTTAAAAGGCTATTGAAGATTTGACAATGCTAATACTGGTGCGGTATTGATCTTTTTCTTCAAAGTGTCAAAAGATTTTTGTTACTTTCCTTCCCACTGAAAAGTGTTCTTCACACTGGTTAAGGCATGCAACTTCTATAAAGGAGAAGTTTGAAATGAACCTCCTCCAATACTGGATTGCACCTAAGAAGCTCCAGATCTTGGTTACAGTTTTTGGCTCAGGCCAATTTACAATTACATCAATCTTGGAAGGATCAATTTTTAATTGTCCTCCTACAATATGACCTAAGTATACAAGTGCAATCTTTCCAAATTCACATTTAGACAATTTTACATACATCTTTTCCCTTTGCAAAGTATCCAATACTTGCTTTACATGACTCACATGTTCATCCCAAGTCCCACTAAAAATAAGAATTGCCTCTAAATATACAATCACAAAATCATATAGGAAAGGCCCAAATACATCATTCATCACACACATGAAGGTTGTCAGAGCATTACAAATCCCAAACGACATAACTAACCACTCAAACAATCACTGTTTGGTTTTAAAGGCAGTCTTCCATGCATCCTATTATGCAACCCTGATCTGATGGTATCCATTGCACAAATCCAACTTAGTGAAATAAACAACATTCTTTAAATGATCAAGTAAATCATCTATACGAGGAAGAGGGTATCGATTTTTCACCGTGATTTTATTTAAGGCCTGGTAATCGACACACATTTTCTAGGTGCCATCTTTCTTTGGCACCATCATGAATGAAGAACCACAAGGAGATGAACTAGGCATGATGACCCCTTGATCCAATAAGCCATGTACCTGCTTCTTGATCTCTTTCATATCCACAACTAACATCCTGTACATGCCCACATTAGGAAGGAGAATCTTGTTGAAGATGCATCTTATGTTGGATTTCCCTCTTAGGAGGTAATCCATCTGGTTCCAGGAAAATATCATCATACTTAGAAACAATATCAATTGATTCTTTCTTATGAGAAGGATCACATCCTTGGAAAGCGTCAGAGAATAGAACATCTTTCTCTCTTACGAATGTTGTAACCTAGGTTTGCACCCCTACCTCTCCTCTCTCCTTTCCCTATACCTTCATTGAATTTGTCCTCTTCAGGTTGATTAAGTCAATTTCCCCATTGCTGAGTGACTTGGTTCTTATTCGTTTCTTTCTTGATTGAGTCTTTGCGCATTTCTATTTCTATTTTTTCTTGAAGGATAATTACATGTCTTATTTGGTTCAAAATGCTTGTCATCATGTTTTTCATTGATTGAGCTCACCGCAGGTCGGCCAAGACTTTTCTGTATGCACAGGAAATGCCCATGGACAAACATAGCAATCCAGAGCGTTCTATTTCAGACTTTGATTGTGGGAACATACAGGGTATCTTTTTACGGTGGTGATCCATCAGGCTAATCAGATCGACGACTCTCATCCATTCAAGGGTCCAGAATCGCACGGGGTTTAACATCAAGAATTACCCAAAGTCCCAAAGATCTGAAGAGCCGAAGTCCCCAAGAGCCAAAGTCTCAAAGTCCCAAAGTGAATCTTTACCATCCATCAACGAGGACACGTGGAGGTAGATCCTTTGGAGGAAAATCCTTCACTTCAGAGATGTAGCACTCCGAGAGATTTGTGAAGCACTAGAGAAAGAATTACCCAAAGTCCCAAACTGCCGAAGTAACGAGAGACTGCCACATCACTTCGGGCCCGTACTACTTTAGGAGAACTTCATGCCTCACAGTCCAAAAATCTTGAAGCACGTGGCACTCATCAGTCATGACACGTGGCATTCATTCTAGGTCATTTGGTTGTGTCATTCACCCATTTCCATGTGAGACGTGTCACCCTTCTTTCCATGAAACGTCAACAACCATGACATCATATGACATCACGCCACCACGTCACTCCGCAGCCTGTTCCACTTCGGGATATTTCCGAGCACAACATTCATAAACTCCCGAAGTGTCGAACACCCAAATTCCAGAAGTGAATTAGGACCATCCATCAGCAAGGAAGTGCAGCGACAGATCTCTCTCTTTAGATATATGACACTTCAGAGGATTGCACGAGCAAGGGTACAGAAATTCCCGAAGTGAACTTGGACCATCCATCAGCAAGGACACGTGGAAGCAGATATTTCACTTCAGAGTACGACACTCTGGGATATTTCCAAGAACAACATTTACAAACTCCTGAAGCCTAAACTCCCGAAGTGATTGCGGACCGTTGATATCAAATCAACCACCATTGATCCTTGCAATAGGTAAGGAAGGAATACTTCTCGGATCATAGATTACGACACAATCGATGGCCATAACTCATTGCGGGGACATAAACTACCCGGACATTAATTTTCTAGAGTGGTCCCACAATTGGAACCATGGTATTGTTGGAAGGGTATGTGGTAGCTTGTGGGGGATTGTTGGCCCAAAATCATTATGGACCCAAACCACCCTCGACAACTTCCACAATCACGTACTTATATGACATCAGGTCACCATGTCACCTCCACGTATACTATTTTCCTATTGGATGCTCGCCTCCACATCTTCCTGTTCATGACGATGTCATCACAGTGAAAGCATGGAGAAGGTTCAGTTACAGTCAATACGAAGTGTTCTTAGCTTATGAAAGCTCATACACAAACAAAGATTTAAGTCTCAGTCACATGTCGACGTAGATTGGTTCCAAAACACTTCAACATACTACCTCTTCCTCAAGCAAAGATCTGCTCATGCAGTCGGTTGTCTCCAGTGGCCTCCAACAACTCGTAGGCATGCCATTACTCAACACAGAGCTCTGTTCTATCACTCTGAGGCCTATTTTCTGCCGATCATTTCCTCCAGCGCATGCATTAGTTTTGTCTCAGAGACAGTAATAGTTTTTAGTTGATTAATTCCAATATTTTCTTAGATTAGATACAAGAGTGGTCTTCTGTGTGTGATAAGAACCACTCTTGTTGATTAAGTCCAATGTCTTAGTGAATTTAATATTTTTTTCTACAAACAGTTACCTAAAATTAGGTCTTAGTCCCCTAAGGACGAGAACCTATGAAACTCTGTTAAATAGGGGGTCTTTGAATGTTTTGAGTGTCGTATCTTTTGGAAAAGAATAACACTACATCAGACTGGTTGGACCTGTTCTATGCATGGATTAAAGCTCTCTACTTGGTGAACACACTCTTTGTTTCGCCTCTTTCGTCACCTTGGTGAGAAAAAAAGAGGTGCTTGCAAGCTCAGTTGGGTCTGCTGAGCAGGACAACTGCAAGGAAAAGAGTTAGGGAAAAAAAATAAAAACTACAATTAAGAATTAAACTAAGAGATGCAATAAAAACTAAATTCATGAACACAGGGACATAGAAACAAAAAGAACCATAAGACCCATGTCACCAATGTTTGAGGCTGATCTATTAGTGAAAACAAAGCACCAAGAAGAAAGGGGACTATGAGTCCCTCCTTCCTCCAAGGGAGGGCTCTTAGACCCCCACTAGCTAGCTCTTCTTACAACAAAGAAAAATGGAAAATGGTGATGAAAGAACTCTTTACAAATCCACTCAATGGGTGAGGTGGATTGTCCAATGCTATGGTGCCAATATGCTCTTGACAAGGATGGAGTCCTCAAGACAATAGAGGCAGCATAACATTACTTTGAATTCCTTGAGAAAATGAGGTGCATCCATGGCTTTTTATAACATTCATTTGGGTTATTGTTTAACTGCTTTGTAGTGTGAAAAGAGGCCAATTAGGGCATTCTTAGGTCTTTGACCAGCCCACCAGTCGGATCCAGTCCAGATTTGAGGGTCAAATTGGCTTGGAAGCTGAACCATAAGTGGGTGGGAGGCTGACCACTCTCATAAATGCACTGTTTAGCAGGTGCGTGGCTTTTTGCACTAACAGTCGTGCATCGTGCGCCTGTGCGCGATTTCTGTGTTCCTGTTCCGCGCATGTGCGTGTGCGCCCAATGTCTGCATAGTGCTCTTCAATTTTTCACTACTTTGTATAGTTTTTTGACCTTTTTTGAATGCCGTGGTATTAATTCAGGTCCATGGATGACTTCATCACTGTTTGACAATGCTGAGTTCTTGTAACCATGTGCGGACGAAATTTCAGTGATAACACTCTTGATGACAGTGTTTCGTTCAAATTTTCATGTGTTTTTATTCTTATCTTGAATACAGTTTTTTATTTGTTCAAATCACATTTCATTTCCTTTCAGCTATTGTATAACTTATTTTTACTGATATGCAACCTGTCAAAAATCTAATGCTTTGGTGAATATTTGTTTTTATTAAAACCTGTGGGAGTAATTGTGTTTTTTATACATGTTTAATGTCTTGAAATGATATTTTAAGTATTGAACTTCTTGTAGAAGATTATTCATTGAGTAATCTATTGTTTCTCTTTGTTTTCTATTATTTCACTGGTCTATCATTAGTGTACCACTAGCCAAGGAGGACCCTCATCCATATCATTTTTCCAGCCCAAATTTGCTTTTTTCTTGATAGAATAACCCTCTGACCAACCAAAAAAATTTAAAAGAAACAATCATTCTAAATTGATCGGTGGCCTAGCTTTGCCCTTTAGTAGTCAGGTGCAGACCTTAGGACCAACATCTTCTGGCACCATTGTCGGGGAATGGAGTAACGAAATATATTTCCCTGGGAGAACGACAACAAGCAGATCTGATCTTTGATGGTGAACAAAGACCAAACACATTCAGACTTCATATCATTCACCTAGCGACTCCACAGTTAAATAATCCAATGGCGACTCCACAGTTTTAAGAAGTCATATTTTCAAATGGAAGCCATCTTGTCTCAGAGGTTTGCTCCATTAAATTTCTGATTTGTTCCTGATTTTCCAAATGTTGTTCCTACTATAGATGAGTGGGGTGATTTTTTTTCCAGATTTAGAGAACATAGAGATGACAACCCCGTTGAGCATTTGCTTGAGTTTCATGAACTCATGCATCCGTGGGAAATACATCATGAGGATGTATTAATGAATATGTTCATGTACTCATTAGAGGGGGATGCTCGTGAGTGGTACCGATCCTTGCCCCCCGCTAGCATCTCCTCCCTGGGACAGTTCCATGCTGCATTCAGTAAGCATTGTAAAAGGTTTTTTCCACTGATTTACTTTTTGAGAACTGTTTTGAAGAATTTGAATCTGATATTCGATAGTCACTTATTAGTTATTCTAGTAGTGAAAATAAAGGGGACTTTTACGTTGAGGAAGTGGAGGAAGATTCGGTTACATATGAGTCTTATTCTGATCCTTTTATCCAAAAAGGTGATGTTGGGAATTACATTAATGATGAAATTGATGATAAGAAGGCTTTGGATACATCTTGCATTACTCTAGGTGACTCAGATAGTCATTGTTATGATACATCTATTGTTCTATGTTCTCATAAAGATTTGATTAACTATGAGGAAAGTGATGTTGAAGGTCACGAGCAAGTTTTTCCCCTTCCTTCTGAAACGGTTGAGCAACAGGAAATCTATAAGTCTGAAGATGACATTCTGGTGTTATAATGAGGAAAAACCAGCAATGCAGAAGACATACCCATTCATTTCAAACAACAAGATGAATGACATCAAGAGTATTTTTCTGCCCTTTATGGTTGTGAATCACATGACTTTCATGATCCTTTTCAACGAGGACAGGAGCAACTTAGTCTTGTCTATAATGCATATCTTACACACAACAAATTTGTCCTCTCAACCAGTTGGAGGATTTTCATGAGTTTCAAGATCCAATAGCGATATGGATGGATTCTTATTTTTCCAAAATCGCAAAGGTTGGAAGTTTTAGCATGATCATCATTTGCAACTGTAAGTACCGGATGCCTGCTGATTTTTTTTTGCATTTGATATATCCTCTTTGGATTATTCTAAACAGTGACCTACATAGAGTTACGGTTCTTAGTCAAATGTTTTCTTGGTTTCATTGGAAGTGGAATTACACATGATTGGGTTGGTTTTCAGCTGAATAGAGTAGGTAGTAGAAGAATAAGCTCATAGTTCGAGCATTTTTTTATTAATTTTTAGTTCGCAGATTGTTTTTCAGTGTGTTGGTTTTTAGTAGCTTGTTTGAATAAGAGACACCATATCCCAACAAAGGCAGTGAGATCGGAAGAGCGGTTCAGCAGGAATGCCGAGACCGATCTTCCTCTCAACCAGTTGGAGGATTTTCATGAGTTTCAAGATCCAATAGCGATATGGATGGATTCTTATTTTTCCAAAATCGCAAAGGTTGGAAGTTTTAGCATGATCATCATTTGCAACTGTAAGTACCGGATGCCTGCTGATTTTTTTTTGCATTTGATATATCCTCTTTGGATTATTCTAAACAGTGACCTACATAGAGTTACGGTTCTTAGTCAAATGTTTTCTTGGTTTCATTGGAAGTGGAATTACACATGATTGGGTTGGTTTTCAGCTGAATAGAGTAGGTAGTAGAAGAATAAGCTCATAGTTCGAGCATTTTTTTATTAATTTTTAGTTCGCAGATTGTTTTTCAGTGTGTTGGTTTTTAGTAGCTTGTTTGAATAAGAGACACCATATCCCAACAAAGGCACTGGGGTTTAGCTGTAGTTTCAAGTTTCAGTAAAGACTCCATATCCCAACAAAGGCACTGTGGTGTAGTCTCGGTTTTTAATTCAATAAAATGCATGGCTGAGACACAATAGAAGATACACAGGGTTGTCAGACATAAACAAAGGTAAGATATGGAAGGTAAGAGCAGTTATTTAATCTCAAGGCACCGATCTAGAGTTCTTAGCATCTCACATGGATGAGCTATCCCTAGTTGGAGCCAATGTTGTAACCTAGGTCTGCACCCCTTCCTCTCTTATCTCCTTTCCCTATACCTTCGTCAAATTTGTCCTCTTCAAGTTGATTGAGTCAGTTTCCCCATTACTGAGTGACTTGGTTCTTATTCGTTTCTTTCTTGATTGAGTCTTTGTGCATTTTTGTTTCTATTGTTTCTTGAAGGATAATTACATGTTGTATTTGGTTCATAATGCTTGTCATCATTTTTTCCATTGATTGAGCTCACTGCAGGTCATCCAAGCCTTTTCTGTATGCACAGGAAACACCCATGGGCAAACGCAACAATCCAGAGTGGTCAATTTCAAACTCTGATTGTGGGAACAAATAGGTTAACTTTTGATGGTGGTGATCCATCATGCCAATCAGATCGACGACTCTCGTCCATTTGGGGGTCCAAAATCGTGCAGGGTTTATCATCAAGAATTACCTGAAGTCCCGAAGAGTTGAAGTCCCGAATGTAGTGCATGTGGATCTCGATGTGCTTCATCCACTGCCTCTGAATTAGATCTCTGCAGAACTTCAGAGTGCTCTGTTTGTCACACTAGATGATGATCGACTGATGAAACTAAATGCTAAACTTAGTAAGAAAATTTTGTAGCCACATGGACTAGATGGTTATGTTCACTACCCCTCTATACTCCACCTCGATTGAAGATAAAGCAACAAAAACCTACTTCTTGCTCAACCAACTGATAGGCCTGGAACCAAGAATGAGTGAGTAACCAGATGTGGACTAGCAATCAATGCTATTGCCAACCCAGTCAGAATCAATGAACCTGATGAGGTCCAATGTAGATTCTGCTTCATAGTGAATCCCAAAGGTGATGGTGCCCTGTACTTATCGAAGGATATGATTTGCAACCTTCCAATGTAGCTCATGCAACTCCTGCATGAACCTGAAGATTGCTCCAACTACATAGGAGAGGTATGGTTTGGAGTGTGTGAGATAAAAGAAGCTCTCCACTAGCTGTCTGTAGAGTGTGTTTTCAACCAGTGGAGTGTCTCTGCCATCCTCAAGTTTAACTCCTAATAGGAAACAAGCCGGGGTAGAGTTGTATTTTGTCATGTGAAATATCTCAAGGAGATCTCATGCATACTTGGCCCAAGATAGTTTGATGCCTGAAGCATCCTGACTGATATCAAGTGAAAGGAAGAAATATAGTGAACCCATGTCTGTCATCAAGAACCTGTCATGAATAATCCTCTTGACTGCAACAATTGTTGAATTCGAGCAATCGATGATCAAAAAATCATCAACATACAAAACTAGGAGTAGAAGTGAATCAACCGTCCTGAGCATGTAAACATTCAGGT
>CBVK0102483042.1:0-21051 GCA_900067695.1 Picea abies
ACATCAGCACTGATAATGCCCAAGTGTTGTCTCTGAAAATCAAAAACAGATTTTCCTAGTGGCTTTGTAAATATGTCTGCGAGCTGATCTCGTGAGCCACAAAATTGAAGTGCGATGTCACCATTATTGACTAGCTTGTGTATGAAGTGAAAGCGAGTGTCAATGTGCTTGCTTTTCTTGTGAAACACATGGTTTTTGGATAAAGCAATTGCTGAAGTGTTGTCACATAAGATAGGAATTGGATCATTTTATGTATGTGATATATCATTCAATAGTCTTCTTAGCGACACAACTTGAAAGGAAGCTGAGGTAGCAACGACATACTCCGGCTCTACATAATATATTGAGAAAATGGGCGACTTCTTTGATGTCCAAGAAACCAAGTTCGTACCTAGGTGAAAGCATGCCCTAAGGTGCTTTTCCGGTCATCTGGGCTTCCTGCAAAATCACTGTCTGTGTAACAAGAGAGATGAGTATCTTCAGACTGAGTGTACCATAATCCAAAATTGAGAGTGCCTGCGACATATCTCATAGTCATTTTCGCCATCTTCCAGTGAGAATCTTTGAGGGATTCCATGAACCTAGAAACAAAGTTCACTGCATACATAATATCAAGCCTAGTTGTTGTAAGATACAACAAACTTCCTACTAAACTTTTGTACAAGGTAGAATCCACTGTAGGCCCTTCATATTGCTTGCTCAATTTTGTTCCTAGGGGTATAGGAGTTTCTATTGGATTGCAATATTCCATGCAGAATATTTTGATGATGTTTGTTGCATACTTTTGTTGACAGACAAAAATGCCTTTGGTTGATTGGTCAACCTCAATCCCTAAAAAGTATTTCATTATGCCAAGATTTGTCATCTCAAACTCATATTGCATGGCATTTTTAAACTTGGTTAATTCAAGATTTTCAGTATATATCATGTCATCAACATATAAACATACAATCATAATTTTAACTTGCTGATCTATTTTGATGTATAGAGTTGGCTCATTTTGTCTTCTATTTAAACCACTCTTGATCAGGTAAGTGTCAATTCTGTTGTACCAAGCTCTTGGAGCTTTCTTTAGTCCATACAAGGATTTTTTCAACCGATACACTTTGGTTTGCTACTCTTTAACTTCAAATCCAGGTGGTTGATCCACATAGACCTCTTCTTCTAAGACAGCATTCAAGAAATTTGTCTTAACATCCATCTGGTGTACTTGCCATTTGTGTTGAGTTGTTATGGCTAAGATAGTCCTTACAGTTTCTAACCTTGCTACAAGAGAAAAAGTTTCACCATAATCAATGCCTGGTTGTTGTGAGAATCCTTTGGCAACAAGTATTTCCTTGTGTTTTTCAATCTGCCCCTTTTCATTGAGTTTAGTTTTGTGAACCCACTTGACACCAAAACTTTTCTTGTATCTGGGCAGATCAACAAGATCCCATGTCCTGTTCCTCTCAATGGATTCAATCTTTTGGTTCATGGCTTGAACCCAATGGGACTCTTTAGCTGCCTCTTTAAAAGATGTAGGTTGACATGACATTAATGCAAAAATATTGTGTTGATCAATGACATGACATTAATGCAAAAATATTGTGTTGATCAATATCATTCAACTGTTGATGCATTTCTCTCAAACTTCGAGTTCTCTGATTTTGAAGTTCGAAGGATGAATTTTTTCTTGAAGAAGAGTTGTCCTGAGGACTTTCAGGTTGTCCTTGTACCTACAATCTTGGAAGGGTAGGTTGATGCATTTGTGGTCCTGAATTTTCTGTGTTTCAGGAAGTGGTAGCAATGGATTTTGATTCTCCATAGTTCGATTTTCAAACTCACTCCAGAACTGATTTTCAAGAAATTTGGCATCTTTGTTGATAACTAGTTTCTTTGAAATTAGATTGGAGAGTCTATAGGATTTGGATGTCTCACTGTAGCCAAAAAAAATAAATTTCTCACTTATATCATCAAGTTTCTTCCTCAATTCAGAAGGTATGTGAGTGAATCCAATGCATCCAAATTTCCTAAGATGAGCAACATTTAGTTTTGTCCCACTCCATGCTTCTTGAGGGACCTTCATCTTGAGAATGGTTGTTGGAGATCTATTCAGGAGATAAACTGAGCATGATACTCCTTCATCCCAAAATGGATTTGACAGACATTTCTCTCTGAGAAGGCTTCTTTCCATGTTCATTATTGTATGTTTTTTCCTCTCAGCCACTCCATTTTGCTGTGAAGTATACCTGGTTGTAGTTTGCATGACGATGCCTTGTGATTTGCAGAAATTTGCAAATTCTTTGGAGTTGTATTCTCCTCCTCCATCTAACATGAGAGTCTTCACATATTTCCAACTTTGTTTTTCAGCTTCAATCTTGAATTATTTGAACTTTGCAAAAGTTTCAGATTTGTCTCTCGGAAAATAGATCCATATTTTCTTGCTAAAGTCATCAATAAATGTTATGAAATAAAAGCTACCACCTGTTGACTTTGTTTGCATTGGTCCACATAGATCAGTGTGAGCCAACTCTAACTATTGTTTGTCTTGAGTGCAGGACTGTGGAAAACTTGCTCTTTTATGTTTTCCAAGAATGCAAGACTCACATGGGAGATTTTGCTCCTTGAAGATAGGTAGACCTTTCACCATGGAGTGCTTATGTAGAAGGCTTAGACTCTGAAAGAGTAGATGTCCAAGTCTTGCATGACAAACCATAGTTTCATTGGGGGTGGATGCACTTTGTGCATAATATTGGATCAAATTTGCAATTCTAAGGGTCAGGGGAAACATTCTATTCCTAGTCATGTGGATTTCAGAAATCAATTGTCTATTGGGGGTTTTGTTATATATCCTACATGATGCTCCTTCAAAAAGTAACTTATAGCCATGTTCAATTAGTTTTCCCACACTTAACAAATTATGTTTCAGATATGGAACATGATAGACATTGTTTGTTTTTCTTTAAATTTTGTTTAGTGAGAATAGGTACAAATCATTTTCCTTGAACTTTGACTAAAGAATCATTTCCAAGTGTAATATCAGATGAAATAGAAGAATAAATGCATAAAAGTAAATCTTTGTTACCTGTCATGTGATTGTTGCATCCACTGTCCAACAACCAAAGATCTTTATGTTGTTCTTCAGTCTTGTGGCATGAGAGAAACATACCATATGAGGTTTCTCCTTCATGATTTGAGACATGTGCTCTGCTTGAGAGATGATCTGCTTGCTTCTTTCAGGGTTCAGATTCATAGTGCTGAAATTTCTTACAGTAATAGCATTATATGCTTGATTTTTCATTTGAGCTTCTCCCTCTACCTCTTTGAGGATGGAAGTTCTGATTCTGGTTCTGTTGTCTATGACCTTGGAAATTATGATTCTGGTTATGCTTTTTGTGACCTTCACTTGAGTGATGGTTACTTAGAATTCTCCCTCTTCCTCGATGACCTTTGCCTCTTCCTTTGCCTCTCCCTCTTTTGAAGGAGGATTGAGTCTTGAAGGCATTTGTTGTTGACTCATCTTCGAGATGTAGTCTGGTCTCATGTGTCAATAGAGAGCCCATTAATTCATCCATTGAAAAATTTGACAGATCCTTGGATTCAAGGATAGTTGTAACAACCATTGATTCAAGGATGGCTATAACAACCATTTCAAATTTATTTGGAAGACTTCTAAGGACTTTCTCATCGATTCTTTGATCACGAATGGCTTCACCAATCAATCTGATTGTTTAAAATTCCCATGATTCTAGTCATAAATTGATCAACGTTTTCAGACTCTGTCATTCTTAAAGTCTCAAAATGCATCCTAAAGGTCTACAACTTGACTCTTTTGACCTTGTCATTTCCTTGGTAAGCTAATTTAAGGATCTCCCGGGCCTTTTTTAAGTAACAACGCCTGTGATTTTTGAGAAAATCGAGTCATCCGCTGAGTTTTGAATCCAAATTTTTTCATTATTCTCTTTGTTCCTCTATGTTTCCTGGGCAGTTCTCTATTGATTGGTCATGGCAGCAAGGTCTTTTGGATCTGGTTCCACGTAGCCAATATCTACTAGATCCGAGCACTCTTGTGCTTGTAAGAAATATCGCATTTTAAGAGACCAAAATTCATAGTTCTTTCCATGAAGAATCGGTCCTTGTGTTGGTCCTAAATTGTTAGAGGTGGCCATCTTAAAAAAATTGAACAGAAAAACTTGTTAGAGATTTTCTTTTCTTACCTGTTTCTTGTGCATAAAACTAGGTCCACGAACTCCTATGTGTGACTTCAGGCCGAAAAACGCGGGTTAGACCACTTCTTTAGCTTCGATCTGGCTAGATATGACAATCTGAGGACGAGATCTACGAGAGAAATTGTAGCCCCTCTAAAGGCAAAATCGGGCTAACTAAGTTTACTCGAGAGACAAAAAAAAAAATGAAGTTCAACTTCTCATGTGACCGGGAGATGAAAACTAAGCGCTTCAGGCCTTTGGGCCTCGGACGTTTCGACGTGTGAAGGTCTCAATTCCTCTGAATAGTCAAATGGTCGATTAGTCAAATTGTTGCAAAGATCAACGGTCCTCGTTTATTTGAGATCAACGCTCCACAATTACTTCGGGACTTAGGGCGTTCAGGTGATATTCCTTTCTTACCTCTAAATACTCCGAACTCGCGAACCTCTGAATAGGGAAAGAGATCGACGATCTCAATTACCCGTTGAGATCTACGATGCATATTTACTTTGGGACATCAGACAGTTCTTGCTCTAATGTTAAGTCTCTGAAGTGAGAGATATGGCAGCATGTGTCCTCGTTGATGCACAATCCAGATGAACTCCGGGCTTCGGACCTTCGAGAGTTCTCGCTTCTCGCATGTCCTTCTTTTGAAGTGGTTATCTGCTGGAGCGCATGATCTCCTGCTACGTGTCCACTTCGATCAATGGTTTAGATATACTCCGACTCTTCAGAGATTCAGGCCTTCAGGAGTTCTTTACTCAGCTTCTGCTTGCTTCCTCCCAAAGTACGAGATCGTCCGACATGTGTCCCTTGCTTGGATCGATGGAAAATAATGGTTTTGGATTTTAGAACTTCGAGAGATAACCCTTGCATGAAGTTCTCTCTATATTCTCTACATGTAACCAAGAGTTGTGACCTCAGCTTAACGTTTGGGCACTTATCTTGAAGATCAACAACCACGAGTGATTGCGGAAACTCAACTCGCTCACTCTTTAATTTCCTTCCCGCTCCTCGCAATGCGAAGGTGCTTGTTAGTAGTGGGGTCTATATTCACCGACGATTTGTTGATCTAGAAAGATTAACGATCCTGAGGGATTGCGGGCTCACAACTTGCTCACGCTTTAATTTCCTTCCCAATCTCCGCAATGCGAAGATGCTCGTTTTTAGCAGGATCAATATCCACTATGATCTGTTGATCTAGAAAGATCAACGATCCTGAGGGATTGCAAGCTCACAACTTGCTCACGCTTTAATTTCCTTCTTGATCTCCACAATGTATCCCCATCGTCGATCTCTCTCCAATGAGATCTGACGGTCGTGACTTAATCTTTTCTTGATCTGACGACTTATCTTTCTCTTGCCCAGATCTAACGGCTGAAAAAAAAAATTCCTTTTGTGAGGGCTCCTCGTCCTTTCTAAGCTTGATTAATGGCTCAGATTTGTTCCCACGACCAATCTTAAGGTTGTTGTAGCTTCTTCTTTGTTGCTTCTTGCAACTTCCTCAGAATGAGGGATTCGACAAATTTTTGAATTCTTCGTCCTTCTGTAGCTTTGCTTCCTCACACTTTGCAGTCTCCAATGATCTTTTGAGTAGACTGCGAACTGCTCTCCAAGTTCTGTGAAGATGCTTATGTCCCGTGCTCTCGTCTGTGAGACAACTTAGACTATGCGCTCTTCCTCTAATGATCGGGTTGCTCTCTAGGCACTGTGAAGAGGCTTACATCCTAAGCTCTGATACCATGACAAAATGAGAAGCAAAGAAGATAATATAGAGAAGACGAAATTGGAGAACAAGAATGAAGAGAGCATGCTCTTCATTAAGGAAAAGAGCTGAGCTAAATAAGCTTCAGCAAATCAAGAAAATCAAGAAACAATCGTACAGCTGGCCAAGACAACTGACAGTGTACAGTCACATATTGTTAAGGGTACAGATATAACTAACAATTTGAACTCGATCTCTAAGTAGACAAAGCATTGACTGGTCCAAAAGAAAAGAATATTGCCTCTCTACTCTCTATTTGGAATTTTGAGTACAGGCTTTAACTTGACTAAACCTGAAACATAATTACTAAATATATTGGAGCATCATAGGCACCTAAATCTGCAAGTGTTTTATGTGTTTCTATTTTTCTTTATACGTTTTAGTTGGGTAAGTGTTTGAAGGTGTATACTACTTTGTGTGTATTTTTTTTAGCCAATACAGCGCCATAGTTCGAAGAATTCATCTAAGTTGACCAATGTAGTTATAAAGATATAAGTTGAGTTCCTTTTAATCTCTTTGCATTTTATCGATGATTTAAATTTTTTTCCAAGTAATATTTATCTCACCAGGGATATCTAGTGGGATCCGTAATATCTACAGAGAAACTGTAGAGTTATTATTTAAGAAAGTTTTATCTGGATATAAACATTTAATGAAGTCCATTAGTTATAGGACTTATTAGTAAAATGTATATATAAGGATGGAGTGGGCTAATTCTGGAGCAATCTTTCATCTCAAGTTATTTTTTTGGAAGGTTTTTTCTGAGATGTCTTTCGGTCCACCTTTAAATTTTCGACCAATTCAGAATTCTATCTATTCAATTTTCTGAACATTTGAATTGACTTAAAATAAACTAAACCCCCTAAAATAAAATTCTGAAATACATAGAACTTTTATCAATACAAAAATCAAACTAAGCTGAAAATCTAAGAAAATTCAAACCCATTTTGTTTTTTCCTGAAAAGCTGATCCGTTTGCTTCCCAAGTTAGCCTATAAAATTATATCAAAAAGTTAATACCATCAATCATGTCTTTCGCAACCGAGAGTTTTATTTATGAGCTCTACATAGGGCTTTGACTTTCAATGTTCCTTTCCATTAACTTCCCTCTGACATCATTCAGATATTTTTCATGATTTTAACTACACGTTGCATCATTAAAGAATTATGACCATCATTAAGATACACTGGTAAACATCCTTCTTGAGAAACAATAGGGAAAGTTGAATTTTTAAATTCTTCGTACGACAACAGTTGGAAATTTGGTCATTCCTACAGTTGAACGGCAGGTGAGCTTTTTTCGCATATGTTCTGATTGTTTAATTGAAGTCCTGCTTTAAAATACTATTGTCAGGAAGCATACTTGTGACCAGGAACTCTTGATGTCTTTAGAAGATTTTAGAGAAAGAATATGTTAACTCAGAACTCCATCAAGGAAGAAATCACCAAAGTCGTCTTAAAATACTATAATTTGTCATGAAGCATACACGTAACAAGAAGCATACATGTAACCAGGAACTCTTGATTTCATTAGAGGATTTTAGAGAAAGAATGTGTTAACTCCATCAAGGAAGAAATCGCCAGTCGTCAAATTGCAGGAATACCTTGATATTAATGTACTTGTGCACGGAGAACCTAAGGTGGCTACAAAATAAACTGCACTCAATGGTGAAACCATTGTGGGTTTTTCAATGGTCAAGCAAAATATAATTAATTATCTTTTATTATTGCTTAGGAAAGGCATCCTCGAGTACTTAGATGAAGAGCTCCCGGGCATTGCATTTACAGTCAAAGGTTAAGTGCAGAGTTATGATTTCGTTGTGTGACTATGGTGATGTAAGTGGCCCAGAGATATGACTGTCTTCCAAATCTTCGAACTCATCCTTGATGGCCAAGGAAATCTCCATGCACATTAAATATCTGCATTATTCGTGCATTAGTGTCTCAAATCGGCCAAATAATGTTTCAGTCACCAATTCAAAGGAAATCCATATGAAGCAAATTCAAAATCTTATAATTAATGCATAAATGTTGGACGCTCTTACCTTCGCTGACGATTTCTAAGGACTGATGAGTTGGTAACTGTAACTGGACCAGTGGACATTCCTTACTGGTATATGCATGCTGGTTAATAGAATATTTAGACAATATCTTCCCTTTTGTTTAGGATTGTGATTGAAATTTTGGTTATATGTGGCTTCAGTTTATTCAAATTGATTACACAGTTCTCAGAGAGGGATTGCAGCTACACAAGGCCTTACAGGCGTATTGACTGGATTGGACTTTTGTTTTTCTTTTATTGATTTTGAGCAGGTGAGGCTAGATCATATGCATCTTCATGATTAATAGGCACAGCATTCCGATTGTGAGGTGATGTAGACCGACCAGCCCTAGATTATATATATCTTCACGATTAATAGGCACAGCATTCCGATTGTGAGGTGGTGTAGACCGACCAGCCATGAGAACTCAGTGCAATAAACGATAACGAAGAGTTCAAACAAAAATTATTTGTGCATTTTAGTTGTATAGATATGCGAATCTCCGTGGGTTAGTGGTTGAGGGTTGTAAAGGGTTAGTGGTTGAGGGTTGTAAATTATAAGCATGAGGTTTCAAGTTCAAATCCCTGGATTAGCTTGGTTAACTTAAGTAGTGAAGTGCTGTGAATTACAAACAGGAGGTTTCAGGTTCAAGTCCATGCACTGACTAGGTTAACTATTATAAACAGGAGGTTTCAAGTTCAAGTCTCTACACTGGTTAAGTTAACTTTTAATGGTTGAGTGTTGTGAATTATAAGCATTGGTTAGGTTAACTTTTAATGGTTGAGTGTTGTGAATTATAAGCATTGGTTAGGTTAACTATTATAAACAGGAGATTCCAGGATCAAGTCTCTGCACTGACTATGTTAACTTTAATGATTGAGTGTTGTGAATTATAAACAAGAGGTTTCAGGTTCAAGTCCTGAATTGACTGGATTAACTCCACTTATTGACTGGATTAGCTATAATGGTTCTCTAGTGAGTGGGTGAGTGCTATAAATTATAAATAAGAGGTTCAGAGTTCAAGTCCCTGGACTGGCTGGATTAACTCCAGTGACTGAGTGTAAGTGTTGTAACTTATAAGAAAAAGCAATGAAGTGATGCCAATTATAATCAGGAAGTCCGGGGTTCAAGTTCCCGAACTAGCTGCCTCTGTCGAAATAACAAATACTTCATTTTTATATAAAAATATTTGCTTTTTGTTTCTACTTTCTCCATTGGGTATTAATAATAGTGAAAGGAAGACTTTGAGTACGCCCTGGGGATTCACAAATTGGACGCTAATATTTTCAGGTTTAGGTTAGGTACTGATCATGATTACACTTCATAGATTGTGTATATAAACATTATGTAGGGTTTCTAGCCTAGGTCTTTACAAACATATCTCTTAATGTGACATTGGACGCTAATATTTTCAGGTTTAGGTCAGATTCTGATCATGATTGTACTTAATAGAATGTGTATATAAACACTGTGTAGGGTTTTTTTGTGTTGAACCATCTCATTCAATTTTAATATTTTGACAGCGCTTTCAATTACTACCTCTGGCTGTGTTTTTCCGAAAGCATTTATCCAGTGACTTCCAAAACTTATCTTCGCTATTCTACTGGCTGGATCCATGTTCAAGAGGAAAAAAAAATTGGCCACTATGCTTCATTTAGCTATTCTTTTCAATTTTTACTAAATCCATGAAGATCTATACAACTTAGTGATGTTTTACAAATCTTTATGATTTGTATTCTGAATAATTAAACATTTCCTCCAAGCTTTAAAGTTTTGGCGGGAAAATTATTGTAAACATTGTTCCATTCAGGCTTTGGAAGTTATGAAAGCATTTCTGTAATAAATTCGTAGGAACTGTCATTGCTCTTTTATCTATCAGATTGCTCCGATATAACCACATTCATATAATTCATTTAACAACTCCCTAAACCCTAATTGAAGAAACACAAGGAGAAATCATCATTGTAGCTTTGTGGCTTCGGACGAGGAAGTCGAGATATTCAGGATGAAGCCTGGAGTTGGCCAATTCTATAAGAAGTGACGCGACTCCCTGGGATTGGATTTTTAAAAATTCCAAAACTGAATAAAAAATTTCAAAGGCAGGAGAAGGTTGGAACCTTACTAAGCTTTAGAGACGATTGTTCATTCACTAAGCCTTCAGAACCAAGAAATTCAATGATCTTTCTCAGTGTATGCAGATGAACGACCACCCTTGCATTCTGTGCAGCTGCTGCCAATGATTCGATGACCATCATTCATATCCAGGGCATAGGCGTATGAAAGAGATCCATAAAAGGCACAGCAGCAGCAGGCCGAGGGTCATTTTAATCACTGTATTCAGTAAATCCCTCGGCTTCGATCTGTAGAGTCTCGGGATGCTTTGAAAATCAGGCGACGGCCACTCCGGAAGCTCCATGATTTCTAAAACAGGTGGGGAAAAGGGCAGAATAAGCCACTGGAATTTATATGTCTCTCCCTAAAATTTAATTTGAACTTAATTTGAAATGCCTTCGATGGTGGTGCTTTTCAGTTTTCCCGCCCAGGGAAACCGCGAAATTGAAATTTAAACCTTGCCAAAGTTGAAAATTTAAATGCGTCCGTCTCTCCCTCAAACTTAATTTTAAATGGCTGCAATGGTGGTGCTTTTCACTTTTCCCGCCCAGGGAAACCGCGAAAATTGAAATTTAAACCCCGCCCAGGGAAACCGCGAAAATTGAAATTTAAACGCCTCTCATATATAGATATATTAAAAATATAGACATAGGTGGCAGTGGTTTTATGATTGACACAAATAACAATGTCATATAACTAGAATAGTGGCAAACTCGTGGCTGGTTCAGAAAATGAAACGCAGTGTTGCACATGGCATCTCTTCACTCTGTAACAAAACCTTAATCTTTGTTAATCACTCAGAAGTGGCAATAAGCTAGCAGCCATAGTAAATTTTAAATATGATCAAGTAAAAGTAAAAAAATAAACATGTAAATGCCTTGATAATAGTGAGGAAATTAGTGGTTGAAATCACAACCATTGATTTATTGGGACGACTAAGAATATTCCATCAATATTTAATCGTGTCCATACAAATAAGAATATTCCATCAATATTTAATCGTGTCCATACAAAACTGATTAAGCACTAAAAACCTATTAAATGTGCTCATTGTCACGCCTTTCGGCATAACTAGCACAACCAAAAACTCATGACTGGTGAACATTGAAAGGTTTCAGCTGGTAAAATTCCCAACGTAGATGGCCATAAAATGAAACGCATGCCTCCATATGGCCTAGAAAATGAAAAGTGGCCATAAAATGAAACCCACACCTACACATGGCACAACATTACCAAACCTGCCAATCTAGTCCTCTTCGTAGCTTTAGAATTACTCAGACTGATAAATTGGTAAATATTAAATGGTTGTGTTCCACATTCACATCTCTCCACAACAAAACCTTAATCTTTGTTAATCACTCAGAAGTGGCATGTAACAAAACCTTAATCTTTGTTAATCACTCAGACGTGGCAATCAACTAGCCACCATAGTAAATTTTAAATATGATCAAGTAAAAGTAAAAAAATAAACATGTGAACGGATGGCTTTATAATAGTGAGGAAGTTAGTGGTTGAAATCACAACCATTGATTTATTGGAACGACTAAGAATATTTGATCAATATTTAATCTTGTCCATACAAAACTGATTAAGCACTAAAAACCTATTAAATATGCCCATTTTCAATAGGTGTATGTCTTTTGGCGTAATAACGCTTATATGAGCGTACCACTATTTCAGGAACAATGAAACTTATAGAGCTAGCTTCAAGGGGGATATGTTCATCCAAAAAATCAACTCAATTTGCTTGTGATCAAGTTTTACATTTTCTCTGAAACCTAGCTGCAAAGTCTTTCTATGTCCTCTTTAAAAACTATATATTCCATGGAGGTAGTCTTCACTTTATAGTTACCAAACTCCTTTTAAGTTTAAAAAACAAAAATCAAGCAATAGTATAGGTGGTGATAAGAGGTGAAAGGGTTTTTCCCAAAAAAGAAATCTTGGTTGACATGGTTACGTGCTGAAGAATTGTAGGGGAAACATGGTCCTCTGTAAAAATAAAATTAACTAGAAAAAACAATGTAATGAATAAAATTTGAGTGTAGCCTAGACTTTGTTCGTCTTATAATGAGAACTTGTTGTGATTATATAAAAACAACATTGTATAATTAAGTTAGTTGTTCACTTACGAAACCAAAACATACACATTTCTAATCCCAATGAAGTTGAATGATGATGAGAAAAACTTGAAGGTGGAGATTTTTAATTATTATTTTTAATCCATTGGTAAAAAAACGTTACTTGATGTTGTATAGATTGCGACTATTTTTTTATGCTAAAATTATGTCTTTTCTAGGGTTCATATAAAAGAAGTAGAGCAATTGTCTGCAACACTTCCCCTCTTTGACTTCCTTCATCATGAGAGAGTGTGTAGGGTATGGAAGAAGCATCTAAGATCAAAGATCAGATGTGGATGCAAGGGAATTATAGTATTTGAATATATTCTTTATAGAAAACAACTTCTCCCATGGTTGCATATGGGTGTGAATGTATTATAAATGTGAGAAATACCTAAGCTGTGAGAGATTAAATGATTTTGATTTTGAGTTGGAGAATATCAAGGCTCAAATGTAACTTTGTGCTTATTAGATACCCATGTTCTCATTGTGCCTTGGGAGATAAGCTTGGGTGTCTTACGAACTTTCGCCCATAAAACATGTTACTCTATAACTTTCAACTCAAAATCATTGCACATTTGATATTGTATAAAAATGAAATTATGTTACAGTATATAAAATGGCTCCCGTTTTTATTTTCGCAAAATCAATACAAAATCCAACTAAATTAAAATATAAACTCATTTGAAACCCTATGTCTTCTAGCACTAAGTAGTATGTTCCACATGTTAGTGGGTAGTGCTTGAAAGCTTTGAAAGAAGGTAAAGGAGAGGTATTTAGTGCACCTCCACATCATACAACTTGATATAAAAGCGTGACTTGTCCACTGATAGTTTAAAGTCCAAAATGTCTGCAATCACTCCACTCAACTTCCCATTCACACCTAACCCAAGTCCTCCAATGGACACCACCTCTACATGTGATGTTGGCTCTTCACTACCCCAAATGACATGGGGACTCCCCCTTTTAGTAAAACCATCACATACTGCAACCACAAGCATACATGACATGGAGACTCCCATTTTATTAAAGCCACAAACATACATGTATGACTGTCATAATCAGGCTCATCATGACTCGGATTCATTCATGTTAATTATCTCTTTGTAATCCTTATCACAAGAAACTTAATACAATGCTAGTAGACATGTCACACGCAACGATGCCCAATAATCATTGCATTGTTAAGTGCATTCAACTACATTACATGGATGAAATACAACATAGACGCGTTCTTACTGATTTAGGCTTTCCAATGATTTTGGTCACACTCTTGTTGGCATCCTTGAGGATATCTGAGTCAACCATGCCATCCACTCAGACATTGGTACCAAATTTAGTGTAGGCATCATCAATTGCACTATTATACATCCCCATGTTTGTTTCAACTACTTTTTCTTTTACAAAGTCTCTCTATGTTACCATGGAGGGAGAGCGGTGTATGAGGTGAGAGTGATATAATAGAGTATTTCTATTCTCTTCCCATGTGGACACAGTGCCATCTCATTTGTCAGAAATAACCAATTTGTGAAAAGTCCATGTGGATATTTCAGAGTGACCTCAAGATGTCATGTGAAAAAATGTTGCATTTTGGAGGAAATCCATGACCAACAAAGAAGAGTAGAGGGAATGCGTAAGATGATGAGGGGTGTTGGGAAATCTTAATCGTAGGTTTAAAATCAAAAGTTCCACCTTCCTTTTTTTTCCCACCATGACGTGGATAAGGGCACTGGTATCCCCTTTATAAATTAGAAAATAATGAGAATTAGCTATGGGAAAGGATTCAAAAGGGATTAATTATCATCTACAAAATCAAAAGTTTGGAAGAATAATAATGAACAAGAGTTATAGTCACGTCTAGCCATAATCCATTAAAGGCATCGTCCCTTCGTTGAAATCCTAGGGTGATTCAATCTTGCATAAAAATGAAACAAAATTATGTGGTTACATATGGAGAAAGGGAAGGGAAAATGATGTCACTCTTTCTCTTTCTTGCTATACCCTTGTGACCATGGGATAGATGGAGGAAATTCATTCCTGTCCTACAAGGGCCATATTATAGTTGATCGATGAAATTAATTGATCTCTTACAATAGGCATCTTATAGTGGAGATACGAGGCACGTGGTACAAGACAAAATGTTACTTACAACCTCGAGGACAGGTTGAGACTACATGTGTAAACCTTGCATAAACCTGTTACCTTTATGAGGACAAGTGTCATTCATTTAGATCCTTTTTCGAATGTATTTTTTAATTAAAACGGTAAGATTATGCTTATGAAAATAAAAGTGATGAAGCATTGTGGCATGATCAATTCCAGTTCCAACATCCCTTCTAGTTATAGGATCGGGTGAAGTAGTCATTCTGATATTTGAAATGGCATTTCACCTGTTCTCCAGTCATGCTCTATTTCTTAGGTATGCTCCATCCTTTGTTTACTCGATCTAATGAAAGATAGATGAAGGTGAACATGTTAATTTTTCTCTAAACATAATCTCTTGCTACAACATATCTGACCCATGTTCTGGAATCTCCTCATCATCACACTGATGTCACACTCAGGAGAAATCACACACACATACTAAACAAGAGATCTTGTCCCTTACTCCATGTTATTGCAAATTGAGAACCAAACTTTTTCTAGTAGTGGTATTTGAATCACGAAGATTGGTTTCATTCCCAGGTGCAATTTCCTCGACTCATAAAGGTGTGGGGTATGTCCAACTCAAAGACCTAGGTGTCTTCCTCTTTGGGTTTGGGCTTGTTCGATTGAGGGTTCCTAATGGTGGTGATGTATTGGTGGAAGTGTAATTTTGCTTGCTTGAAATTATCATCTTCGATTATAACTAAAATGAAATCCTTGATTATAATGTGGTTCTCGATCCACCCAAATATATAAAATTGTTTTTTCAACAACAAATTAGTCGATCAACTCCTCGACAACGAAAATCAAGCATACTTCATGCCCATAACGATGTTCTTGTTCGCGATTGAGCCACCCTCTATCCAAATATTCTCAATTGATTGAACCATCTACTCATGGCATGTTGTTAATGGAGAGGCCAAAGGTCACATGTTCAAATCCAATTGAGTCCCTCAAGAATACCAAACACTACCATGGTTAGTGGTTGATTCACCCTCAATTGGTTGAACCATGTATTAAGTCATGTTGTTAATGGGGAGGCCAAAGGTCACATGTTCAAACGTGAACGAATCCCTCGAGCGTGCCAAACATAGTTCCCAAGATTACCAAATACTACCATAGCTTGTGGTTAAGCGATCCTCCATCAAAACATTGTGAAAAAAGGCAAAGATCCACAGTTTGTGGTTGAGCGATCCTCCAACAAAACATTATGAAAAAATGGGAAGATCCTATGAGATTTTGAATGAGTACATAAAATTAATATACTTAACAATGTATATTGTAATAATTTATAAGTTAAATTATTTTGACTTTTTAATTTTTCAAAATTTTTCATATATTTAATTATATTTTTAAAAATAATATTCAATTTAAAATTTAAATTAAATTTATATGACTATTTTATAATTAATTGAAAAAATTAATGTAACTATTAATATGTAGTTTGCAAACTCTTTACCAAATATTTTTTTTATATAAAAATTAAAATATATTGAGAAAGCCATTTAAATTTGTGTGTCTTCATCTATATTTCTGTATTTTGTAATTATATATGATAACCAAACATCAATTCATAGATCTCATATCCCTGGGCAAACTTGTAGTGTCTTAAAATTTTTACATCAGCTTTCACATCAGCTTTCACATGTTATAATGTTCAAACACCCATATAGTTAAGATGAGAAAAATTGAAACAAAACCGCAGTAAATAATAAAATTGTTGACCGTCAGAGAGCAACACGATACTCAAGTCTCAGTTGGTCATCAAATTTCTGAGAGTGATGAAAGTTCAAGAATGTGTGCCAAAAGTCTTCGACGTTAACATCTGGCAAATTGTAAGTGGCGTTTGACAAAGAATACCTGGCTGGTTGTAAGGGGCCTTCGACAGACAATGAAGGTCGGTGAGGAGTCGTCCCCTTAAAGAATACCTTGGTATAGTTAAAAAAATAAAAAAGTTAGCAATGTAAATATGGAAGGTAATATTTATAATTTTTTCAAAAGGAAAAAATTTACAAGTAAAACATATTCACGTTAATATACATAAAGGTAAATTTTTAATTAGATTATAAAAATAATAAAAACAATTTACAAGATTTTTGAAACCACATATAAAGGTTTTTATTGATAAAATTGAATTTTTTTAAGTCTTTTCAATGGGTTCAAAGTGGTCTTAGGTGAGTAATTCAAGAAACATTCTTAAAAATGTAAATTTTTTAAAGCACTTTTCATTTAATAAAAATAACAAATGTATTAAAATGTTAAAAAATAAGGGTTACATTTTTAATAATCCATCAATGTCTTCACTTCAAATGTTTGGTTGTTTAATGACTATTGTTTCATCACACAATATTTGTTAAAAACTAAAATCATCTTTATTATAGTTTGCTCTTATCTATTCTCTAATACAATGTACCTTTTCAAGGTGTACTCTTCCATGACATTAAATTCCATCACTTATCTTGCTTCTAGATAATATCTTTCCATTTTATTGGTGTATGCATTATTTTATGTGTCACAACTTAATGAAATATTCTCTAAGAATCTTAGACACCTTGTCTTTGTGAATCCCCACTTAAATTCATGTCTTATGAGCATTGTCAATTCTTGTGAATATGGGAATTGACTTCACAATCGTTTACATAATTCATGTTTTGAATCCCACACTCACCATGATGTCATTTTCTTTGTTATCTTTGCCTGTGACACTCACCATAATGCCATTTGCTTTTTTATTTTTTCCTCCACTCTTGGCTCTCTAAAACACCAAAATAATCAGTCATAGGTTATGAATGTAAATTGTAATGATATTGGAAGATTATTAGTACTGATTAATTACAAATGAATTGTTGAATGCCACTTTTCATGAACAAACAATAAACATTGAGAAAACCCATGGAAATAATGTCATCTCTCATTTTTCATGTTCACAGATTCCATCTGAGTGATGTATCGAACATGTCGATTCATAGTTATTTCATTGTATTCATAATGCTATGTGTTTACCTGTTAAAATTCGTGACATGGTTATGACTTTGGTATGTAATATGATTATTAATTCATCACATTGGTGGACCTCTCAACCACTTAGTATGTAATTCATGGCATCCCCACTAGTACAATAGATAATAGGAATGCAACATAACTAAGAATTTAATGTAAATCTCTAAAGAGTACACCAATCTTGTACAAATTTGGTCAAGCTCATCATAAAGATAATGCATAGTTTTCCTTTTTTCGCATAAAACTATTTAATGATTATGTTTGGGATTAAGAAATGTATTAATCTTGGTGAAATTTTCTAACTGGTATGTTATTTATTAAGTTAAGATATGAACTTGCACAAAATCAACCTTCTTAACATCACAAAACCCAAAATTTGGATTACAACAATGAGAATTGTGATTCTATTAATTCAATTTATAGCATCATCAAATCCACATTCCTTTATCCTCTAAAATGATCATTCCCCTTTTCCCGATTCTATGCATCTTTATCTACCACACTCTTTCACTTTCTTCTTTTTGTTTCTAGCAACATTGACATCACTGCATGATGATACTTTGCAAATATTTTATGATTTCTCCATTGTTCTCTTTCCCCTTGCATCATCCCAATCCCAAGATCAAGAAGAGGTATCATTTGCAACATTAATGCCTAGAACAACATTTTTGAAGTTGGGTGAAATTATTAAGAAATATAGGGAGAAGGTAACACAAATTTTACAAGCATCAAACCTATGCATTAGGGATTATGTTCTAACATTCCACTCGTTCATGCATTTTGGCATGGTTTGAGAGATAAAGTGAACAATCATATACTCAATAAAAATAACATACTTGGTGGTCTTCATGAGTAATTTCCTTTAGTTTCATGTTTCTATGGATTTTGGGAATAGCGTCTTAACCTAAATGATAAGCAATAGATGCAATTAGGCTAGATTGCTATGTTGTTAGAAGCATATAACACAAGTGATCTCTCTTCATTGCTTTTATAGTACTTTGATAGAATTATCACCCTTCAACAAAGGCTTCCGGACCTACGAATTTTTTTTTTCTAATGAGATCTAGAATAAACATGACACCCATAGCTAACAATGATTGGAATATTCTCAAAATATGAATATAAGATGCAATGCACATGCATTATATGAATACATCTAGATGACATCCTCTCTTATATAGGTATTCACAAAAATGTTTGATTTTGTGATTGTGTCGAAAGCTTTATATCATTATTTTTAACACTTTGAAATTTCTCCAAAATAATTATTTTTAATAGATATGAATTATTATTATATATACTCATCAAAATGTTACATTTGGAATTATAAAATTTACTTATTATTACTTTTTATTGAAATTTCAACATATCTATATGATTGTTCATTAAATTTTAATAATTTAAATAATTGGAAGGACAATGTTTTATTTATAAGAATTTGTTTAAATGTATATCTAATTAACTCTTGCCAATTAAAATATAATTATTTTTTCAAATTTTTATTAGAAAAATTGAATAAATATATACTCTTCAAGTAGCCCTTGGAGGTAGCTCAATTGACTTACCCGTATTCTAAGAAGGGCGTACCATCTATTGAATTTCTTTTTTTCTAATGAGATCTAGAATGAACATGACACCCATAGCTAACAATGATTGAAATATTCTCAAAATATGAATATAAAATGCAATGCACATGCATCATATGAATACATCTAGATGACATTCTCTCTTATATAGGTATTCACAAAAATGTTTGATTTTGTGATTGTGTCTAAAGCTTTATATCATTATTTTAACACTTTGAAATTTCTCAAAAAAAACTATACTGAATAGATATGAATTATTATTATATATACTCATCAAAATGTTACATTTATGGAATTAGAAAGTCTACTTATTATTATTTTTTATTGAAATTTCAACTTATCTATATGATTGTTCATTAAATTTTAATAATTTTAATAATTGAAAAGACAATGTTTTATTTATAATAATTTGTTTAAATGTATATCTAATTAACTCTTGTCAATTAAAATATAATTAATTTTTTAATTAATTTTTCAAATTTTTATTACAGAAGAAT
This sequence comes from Picea abies, assembly GCA_900067695.1. NCBI lineage: Eukaryota > Viridiplantae > Streptophyta > Pinopsida > Pinales > Pinaceae > Picea > Picea abies. The sequence goes on from CBVK0102483042.1 coordinate 19,451, forward strand.
TGAATAAATATACACTCTTAAACTAGCCCTGGGAGGTAGCTCAATTGACTTACCCTTATTTTAAGAAGGGACGTACAAACTCTTCAACTTAAAATTAAGAGTAATTCTTCAAATTTCATCTATTAAAATAAAAAATAATCCTTCAAATTTCATCAATTTACTAATTACAGATAGACATAGCATTAAGCTAAGTTCTTCACTTGAAAACCAATACAATAAATAAAATAAAAAATAAAGTGATTTGAATAAGACGCCCAATACAATAAATAAAATAAAAATATAAAGTGATTTGAACGAGACGCTTTTAGGCAGATAGAGTAACTTGAGATAAGAACAAATGACATTTGACTCTTGCCAACCGCAAGAGTACACTATGGACATATTTCGTCCCTACGACGGACTACTCTTTACTCTTAATAAAATAATCATTATCCTAATGAACTCATTATCAGAATGAGTTCTCAACTTATGGAACATTAATTACAAAGAATTAATCGTTGAATAGCGGTGGAGTGCGCAAGGCACTCAGTCACCGGTACTATGAACAACAGTAGACGCAACACATGAAATCATGAAATCTCAAGCTGTAGAAGTTAAGCCAAGATTGAATTGGACAGAGGAAGAACTAGGAGCAACAGCCTGTCATTAGAAGTAGTCCGAAACAATTGATGAAAGAGCCTTCATATCTGCAAAGATAGAAAACAAACAGACGCACACGAAACAAGTGAGATTCAACCGTTCCTTTACACTTAATGTTTTGAGATATAATTGACCTCATGCTGATTCTACATGTAGAAAGAGAAGGAGAATATATATATATATATAGCATACCAAGAAATACGTAGCTCCATGCTCCAGGCATGTGAATCCAAATTCATTCACTAGCACAGACTCGCCAGTGGAATCGAACAGAAATGCATCATCCCCGAAGAAATCCCTGAGATTTATAGGTCCTGAGGGGATTGCCTGTGGGACGTCATTGATGAATACAGTTATTAGTGGGTTGGTGTTAATGATCGAGCCCGGTTGCACGCCTGCTGTTCCTGCACACCAAGATTAATATCAGACACGGCCGAGAGAACTTATATACAATCACGACAATGCCTGGGTGTATATGAACGTTCTCAGCTTCATGTCAAAACATGAGAATGAAATTGTTCCGGTGGTATCTGTGCATGTACCTTCATTCAACATTCTTTGACCTCCTCCTGCTGCTGCGGCTCCTAATACTTGCATGTTACTGAGTTCGTTATAATTGTTCATTTCTTCGCACACGGTCTGCACATCATAATGATGCCCGGCAGATGAAGAAACCGCCACAGCAGAAGATGAGCAATATTGATCAGCAATGATTCCGTGCATGAAATCAGGTGGAATATTAGAAAGGCCCGCGATAGTTTCAGACGGAGCAAATGTAGTTGTTTTATTCATTTCTTTGTACACGGCATGCGCATCATAATGATTCCCAGCAAATGAAGAAACCGGCACTGCAGAGGAGGAGCAATATTGATCTCCAATGTTACTGTACATGGAATTGGGTGCATTATTAGGAAGGTCCGCGATAGTTTCAGACGGAGCAAATGTTGAAGTTCTCATCATTT
>CBVK0102483090.1:0-12062 GCA_900067695.1 Picea abies
GGAAGGGTTTTTCCAAAACCCCAACGAAAACCTTGGCTCCAAGAGCACTCTAAATAAGATATCAAATCATAATGAGGAAAGTGAAGTGCTACACTTCCTTTATACTTCTCCATGCTACTTCTAAATCTTTCCCTTTTTGACTGAATCCACATAACTCTTATTCCCATTTTTCTTTTCACTTTATTACCCTTTTTAACCCCTTATTAATTCCAGAAAGTGGTTAATTGTATTTTAAGACATTCCTAGACGTCGGAAGTCCCTTTCTCATCATCCAAACCTTTATATATTTTTGTCCCAGTTACAACGATCTATTATCCGAAGGTGTCTCCTCATATCATATGATCCAAATAACACCTTTAGTATATTTAATTAAAGTATGCTCAATAATAACCAAAAATTATGCAAATCGTCAGAATGCCATGGAACCAAGAGCGAACTGTGCACAAATTATCTTGATGATGAAATATGGTGAATTCCCTAGCCTGGGCCCCATATAGCTCCTCCAAATTTCCTGAGCTTACTGTTAATATCATTTTACTCCTCTAGTTAGGCTGACATGAACTCACAAGGTCACATTTGACTGAAAATAAGGAGAATCCAAAAATGGGGACATTAAAGTCCACCCTTCCTAAATATTTCTTGTCCTCAAGCAATGCCATCACCACCTAACACTCCATCGATTGAGTGAGACTAAAACTGAAAATGATACCAGGGTCCCAAACTACCCTCGAAGATGTGAAGCATCCTCCACTCAACACATGGTCCAGCAAGGTACGGGCATAAGAGGCCTCTTGAATACTACCGCTAAGTAGAGCAACTCGATACCGCAAAAACTCGATCAACCCCTCAAAGCATTGCTCTACTAGGGAACCAATATCGTGGAAGCAAAAACTGTCTCTCCCCTTTATTTCAGCTATTGAGTTGTCTAATACTAAAATTATTGGGTCCCAAGATAATCTAAGAAAGGAATCACCATGGTGTCATTGCACCACCCTGATCGAAACCGTCCAACTGTCGTGCCCAGTCTACATCCTCCTCTCCCAGAACTCCAAGATGAAATACCTATAAGGGTTGAACCTACTACCATGAATAGTATCTTACATAGACACCCTTGTGGAGTCATGGCCTACAGATCCACTGCCATTCTCTATCTCGAATATTGAAAAAGGAAGTTTGTCTTGATCACTGGAAATGACTCTGAGTTACTCTCCATTGGATATCTCTATCACCTATGTTGCCCCACACTCCAAAGACATCATTGAAAAGTGTGTGAGCTCTTATGACTAGTCAATCGTTGCACATATATTATCTAATCCTTTCACCCTTGGTAAGCCTATGATGCAAATGATCAACATCCTCTCCCACTCTCTCTCAAAAATGGGTAAGGACTACATCAACCTAGCTATATGAGTGTTCCCTAACCTATACTTTTGACGATTTGTACACTCCTCCATATCTCCCAACACATTGTCTGCAACATACCTCCATGTGAACCTCTCCCGTTCCTGTAAGTGATAAAGTCACCAAGGTCCAAATTTTGCATGATTTATGTGAAGCACCCTCTACTCTTAGTACCAATCTGCAAGGTGCTAACACAAAAATATATCTGACTACCCTTGATAAGCCAATAAATCATAGGTTACATAAAATTGATCAATTCCTTGGAAGACCACTCCTCCAAGAAACCAATTCTATTCATCCCAACAGTAAACTCTAGAAGGAAAAAAATGGTCGCCTCGTCAGTATCGATTGTCAATATGTTGAACACTACAGTCCCAGGTTCCCAAGCTAATATTTGAGAGGAACCATCATGCTAGAACTGCACCCCACTGATCATAATATGTTGATTGTCATACTCAAACTGTTCTCTCCTCTCATGGACCCCAAAGTTGAAATCCCTGAAAGCACTGAACTCACTACCGTCGATCATGTCTCGCAAAAAAATCTTAGTGAAGTCAAAGTCTTCCAAACTGTGGATCAACTTGATATTGGCTATCATGAGGGATATAATATCTCAGCAAATCTCAGCAACTCCTCTCACAACATCCCCACAATGACACGGTCTAATCACTAGCATGATCTCGTCCATCATCCTCATCATCCAAAGTAGTATATCACTCTGATGAATTCCAGGATCCCAACAAATTGAAATTCCACCACTCCTAATGCCTGTTGAAATTTATATGAACATATCCAATAGAGTTTGTATCTCCTCTTGTGCACTCTGTGCACTAATCACATGGCCTCAATGAAATACCTATGTCATGGCCATTATGCACCCTGTCGCATCCAACTAGCTCTAGTGATCCTATCCTTTCTTGTTGTATATAATGAGGGCATCAAATAATAGAAATAGATGACTCTACCACTGCCTGCAAGACTGGAAAGTGACTAGTGCATTGGCTAACCCCAAGGGTATGACCAAGAGATCATAATGAATTCCGGAAGCATACACGTTCCTATCCTACTCCATTATCCTCATCTGAGGATATCCCAAATGAACATTTATCCTCGAGGGATATGATGCTCCTTGAGGCTCACCCATCCACTCATTGATCCTGGGAAACCTCAACTCAATGGTGTGATCGAAGACTTAGTCGATAGGTCTCCCTAGAAGAAACACCCCACAACTCCACTATACAATCTTGTGTGCCAATCAATACCCATGCACACTGTTGTCGATCAATAAATCACATTTTACCATCTTGTATCATGTAGGTTCTAATGGATACATCACTCTATTGATGTCCCCTAAACCTGTTCCCTAAAGCATGTCCATTTCTGTCATATACATGTCTACCCAATCCATGGATGCATATATTGCCTTACAGCCTGGTCCACAACAAATGTGCTCAACTATCTCCTCTGTAGCTAATCCTTAATATTTTAGTGGGATCTCCAACAAAAGTGGCTCATGATACCCACAATGAAAAATAGGTGCGTGGGAAAAACCCTTTGCGTCAAACCTCTCCTCAAGCAACTACAACTCTGAATGCTCCTTGTGCGGAATCGTCTCAAGAGGCTCCTCCCTCGAATAAAGAGTGCCACTCATGCCCTCATGTGTCACAACTTCCAAATATGATGGAGTCTGTGTTGTTGTTAGTGATGAATAGCATGTCAAATTCAACTGGTAACAGAGCTCCTCAATCTCCTTTTCCTTGTATTCAGCAAATTTAAGAGCAAGGTCCCTCTACATGAAAATCTGCAGTAATTGGATTCCATTTTTTCTTGTGTTTCTATGATGATGCACAGTTGGGTACTAGTGAATCCATCTGCAACTCCCCTTTATCTCTCCTCCAACTGGATTCTCCACAGAAGGTCTTCAATAAACTTATGGCCACCATCTTCTCTCATTGATACCTATACAATTTGCTCCTATGTGACCAATAATCGGTTCTCCAAATCACACAATATTATTTCATCAACATGGCATGGGATGTCACACAAGGGACCAACTGACTCACTAGATGATACTATGCAATGATGGGTTTCACATGGACTATCCTCCTCATACAATATTTTTTATCCTTTGTCATATTCTGGTACAATCAGGTATGCATCATCATGCAATTCATAAATAGGATGAGGTGTTGAATATGCGTCATAGTTAGGTGCTAACACGTTGTAACCATCCTCATCATCAGCATCATACATAGGGAAATATGTTAGATCCTCACCATCAGTTGATTGGAAAATTTCCTCATAGTCATCATAACTAGGGAAAGATGTTGCATCCTCATTATTCCCATCCAACACACTAGAGTCATCAGCCTCATCGGTTAGCTCTGATGGTGTATTATAGGCTACTATTTGGGCTTCCTCTATGCATACATCCTCCTCATGGCTAGATGCATGCTCCTCCACCTATTATTCATGTTCATCTCTCTTCGATTTCTACCTTGTGTCTCTAAACAAATTGTCGTCCAAATCCTTGGGCCATCTTTCGTACTTGAGGGTGTAATAGCCATGAAAGGAAAATTTTGCACAAATATCCTCACCCAATGCTAGATAATCATGGAATTAAGGCATGTATATACCTATTTCCAACATCTGCTTGTCTTGTTGAATAATTTTCCAAGTTTTATTTGTGAATTACAAGGTTCTCTTCATCCCTTTGTTCACAAAATGCATTGTTGATTTTTCACCTATGGTTCTTTTGTAACAATCCATGTCTTATGTAATCACAAGATGGAAAGATCATCATCTCTTATACCACTATAATATCCACAACATAAATGTGCTAGGTTTGTTGTCCAATTATGTAGTGTTGGTTGTGTACTTTTGTCAAATAATTGCATTACATGTGTTATTATGTTGATTGAATACTTTCTATAAACATTTTGTATGTAATTCACAAATGGACATTCCATCAAACATGTTGCATGAAATCTAAGTACACCATAACTATAAGAGATAATGTGTCACTTTATTATTAATGGAATCTTGATCACAGCAATGCAGTATCTATGGTTGCTACAGCAGTTGTAAAACATCAAAAAGACACTACAAAACTCAATAAAAACATGTGATCATACCATTTTCTCTTCAGTAGGTTATACAAGGTTTCTCTATGCTCCTCAAGTCTCCTTCAATCCTCCAAAATCTAGAACAGGGACATGGCCCCACTCCATGACTACCCCGAATTTGCAAGAGACCCACGGTCTCCTACCCACCCTCGTTGTTCTGCAAATGAGCCTCTCGTCCCTCTCCGAGACTCTTGTGACACAACCAAATTGACTTGCATATCTCTCCAACCCCCGCTGCTCTACAAAAGGGGACTCATAGCACCTCTTTAACCCTCACGATTAACTCAAGAGGCCTCACGACTTGCTCTACATTCCCCACAAACCCTCACGATGTAGCTAGGGATGAAATTGGCACCTATAATGAATTTAGGCGGCCTCTCCAAATTCCAAAACCCGCCATAATACTTTATAGTTCCTCTAGATATCAACATAGCTCAACAAATAGAGGGATCCTCTCTCCAATGAATCTCAGTCAGCCTCCTAGTGCTATGACCCTGCAAAGAAAGGGAAATTGTCCCTCAAGGAAGCTCCATAAATATCCAAGTAAATCGATGCAACCTCTAACTGAATATGAATCCACAAGATGAAACCCAATGGATATCTTGAATAGATCCCCCTCTTGTCTATCTAGGGTGGATGTTGCACCACCGAAACCAAGACAACAATGGAAGAGTTTTTCCAAAACCCCAACGAAAACCTTAGCTCCAAGAGCACTCCAAATAAGATATCAAAAACCCCAACGAAAACCTTAGCTCCAAGAGCACTCCAAATAAGATATCAAACCATAATGAGGAAGGTGAAGTGATACCCTTCCTTTATACTTCTCCATGCTCCTTCTATATCTTTCCCTTTTTGACCAAATCCACATAAATCTTATTCCCCTTTTTCTTTTCACTTTATTACCTTTTTTAACCCCTTTTTAATGCCGGAAAATGGTTAATTGAATTATAGGACATTATCGGACATCAAAATTCCCTTTCTCATCATCCCAACCTTTATATATTTTCATCTTGGTTCCAACAAGATATTACACGAAGGTATCCCCTCAGATCATATGATCCAAATAACACCTTTAGTGTATTTAATTAAAGTGTGCTCAATAATAACCCAAAATTATGGAAATCATCTGAATGCCACGGAACCAAGAACGAAGTGTGTGGAAACAATCTTGATGATGAAATATGGTGAATGGACTAGCCTCAGCCCCATATAACTCCTCCAAATTTCTTGAGCTCACTATTAAACTCATTTTACTCCTCTGACCAGGATGACATAAACTCACAAGGTCACCTTTGACTGCAGAGGAGGGGAATCCAAAATGAATGCCACGGAACCAAGAACGAAGTGTGTGGAAACAATCTTGATGATGAAATATGGTGAATGGACTAGCCTCAGCCCCATATAACTCCTCCAAATTTCTTGAGCTCACTATTAAACTCATTTTACTCCTCTGACCAGGATGACATAAACTCACAAGGTCACCTTTGACTGCAGAGGAGGGGAATCCAAAAATAGGGGCATTACAAAAGATTCCAAGTTTCTCTATACCCTCCTGAAGATATTGTGAAGTATATGTAATGTACCTAAGAAGGATAATATGGGGTACCTAGGGAGGTGTCGATGAGGAATAATGATAGATAGGTTTCTATATAGTGTGAAAGCAATAATTGTAAGAATATTTACTAGAAGGTTCCACCTACTAGAAGGATCCTTCACTATAAAGTTCCTAGAAGGTTAGATAGAAAATATATAAAGAAGTAGAAGCAATGCAATGGAAATATTGTAAAGCATATTGTAATTGTAACAAGCATGGCTTCTAGAACGATTCCTTCCTTAAGGAGTATTTGATGGTGCTACCCTACCTCAAAGGTTCTTCGAAATATTTTTGTGTTGTTTATGGTGTGAATGATTTGGTTTATTTCTAAAGTTTGGTGTTTCTCTTCTATATTTACTGTATTGAGGTTTACTACAAGTGGCATCATAGCTCTTTCTTGGGCACAAAGTGGGAGAATTGTATTTTCTCTTTTTGCATAATTTTCAAGGGAAAATACTATGGCAACATTTAGATCGATATTTGAAACTTTTTTTGTGGAATTTGAACAATACAACTATAGATATAAGTTCCTCTCAACCCCATTTTAGAGAAAAATCATCCAAATCGGATTCCAAGAAGTGGATTTATCGTTTATTTAAAAGCGGTTGTTTTAGGGGTTTTCCAGTGATGGTCGTGTGATTTGCAGATTAAATATATTTTGATAAAGTTCTTAGATTTCAGTCAAACCAGTGTCAATAGATGCATAGTGGCCATGGAATTTCACAATTATGGTCATAATATCCAATCATATAAGTATAACAAATGTTATGATCATTTTAAATTGGTCACACCAAACCCTGGCAACACAAAGGAGCTCCATTGAAAAGTAAGTTCTTTATTCAAAACCCTAGTTGTATTTTTTGGATATATCAAGAAAAATGTTTTTTACAAGAATATCTAATGATCCTAGTATTGAAGAATACATAAAGTATGCAAAGTTATTATGGTAAAATAATTGGAGGATGGGACTATGCCTTGGTTTGAAAGACGACAGTATGATATGGTGGAATTTTCTTAAATTTGACAAGATGAAAGTACTTTAAGATGAAGCATATGAACAATTATTTTTAGATAGGTGGTCTCATGTTGGGAAAAGGATAAAGAGAGCACCAATGGTTTGTTTTCATGCACAAACCTCTTACTGTAGGTTCATGGATGTATTTAATAGGAACATGTTATTATTTCTACAAACCCTGATAGCAAGCATAATTTCATCAATGTTAACTTGGCTAAAATATTGCAAGTTCCCGCAAAGCATATTCAATGCACATAGGTTGAGGGTGAAAATGTTCAAATTTTTAAATATTTGAAGTTTACCATGGATAAATATGTGTTGCAATAATGTTTCCATTCTATAGATATGGATGACATAGATATTGTTTTGGGATATCCTTGGATGGACTTGGTACAGTTAATATTAATGTGCAAAAGAAATTTTGAGGCTTTGGTATAAGAAAAAGAAAATTATATTTCAAGATATTTATCTTACTAAACAAGAAGGGCCCAAGGGGTTACTTGAAGAAATCCTTTCAAGGAAACTAATTGTAGAGCCTGAGGTTGAATCAAAAGAAGAGCCTACAAAAGAACATGAAGAAAATCCTCGACAAGGGCATAAAAAGGAACAAAAATATAAGGAGCTAAATAACTCAAAAGAGCCCCATGTTGAAGAGTTCAAACAAGAAGAACCAATAGCTAAGTTTTATGTATATCACCACCCACACCACCTAGAGAAACAATGATCATCAAGGCAAGGGCATGAGCATCAACAAACTTACGAACCAACAGGGAACCAAAAAGGAAACCAGTATGGAGGCACATGGAGGACTAAAATTAATGCATGGAGATATCAGAGGCATAGTGACAACATGGCACCAAAGGAGAAACCATAATCAAATCAAGGTGGCAAGGAAGCAATTGGACCCCATATTCACATTTCACTAGGATGGATGGATGCTCATTCTTGGTACAAGTTGGCTACATTACTTATTATATCATATTGTATGGCTTCCTCCCATGTTTCGACGACAAAACATGTGAAGGGGGATGGAATGTAATGTACCTAGGGAAGATAATATGGGGTACCTAGGGAGGTACCCAGGGGGGATAATGATAGATATTTTTTTATATAATGTGAAAACAATAATTTTAAGAAGGCTTACTAGAAGGTTCCACCTACTACAAGGTTCCTTCACTAGAAAGTTCCTTGGAGGTTAGATAGAAACTATATAAAGAAATAGAAGAAATGTAATGGGATGTCTTGTGAAGCATATTGTAATTGTAACAAGCATGGCTCGTGGACTGATTCCTTCCTTAAGAAGTATTTTATGGTGTTACCCTCCCTCAAGGTTTCTTCCCTATATTCTTGTGTTGTTTATGGTGTGAATGATTTGGTTTATTTATGAAGTTAAGAGTTCCTCTTATATCTTTTACGTATCAAGGTTTACCATAGTATATAGGATACCAAGATTTTAAATGCATTAAGACTTTAGAGAATCTCTCCAATGTGTGTGTCAATGTCGAACCAATCTCGCACTAACATTACATGACAAAACTTTAGCGCAGCCCTCATGTCAGGCATGTACAACATCCTCTACCAAAGCATAACACCTTAACATCATGCCAACAAGCCACATCTCCATGTAGACCTGAAGTGCCAAAAAATTCAACACATGACACTAATGATTACATTTGTAATTATCATCCTTTGAACTATAATTTATAACTAAATCATGTACACTATTAAATATATTGAGCTCTATGCTCCATTGTAACTCACTTAGGTCAATGACTATAAGATACTCTTACGATACAATGTTTTTATTGATAATTTGAGTTTCTCTTAGCCTCTTTTATGGGACTAACCTTTTAATTCCCCTCCATATTCTAGCATAGTCTCATTGGCTAATTTTATGTAACTTTTAAACTATAACATAAAGTGAACAAATTTAGAGGAGGATATATTGGGTTTTAATGTCTTACTTTCTTTGTTAGACGTTCTATTTTCTATATAGAAAACGTGTTGACCACCTCTAACTTCCTTATACCCATTATCTTCCTCAAGTTGGTGGTTTTCCATTGTGCTATACTTATAGCATGGATCAACTATATCCCAAGCTTGTGTTTTCTTCATATCTCACTCACTCCCTTATTTTGTTTGTAAATTCTTCTTCAATTATTCTTTCAACTTATTCTTCATTTCAACTTATAGGGCACTCCACAAATCAAGGTCATCATTGGCCATTAAATTCACTCATCCTTCATCAACTCAACCCTTATGTTTGCATGGATCCCACTTTTCAATTTTTCTCCCAAGGGATGTGTTTATTGTTGATGTTCTGGTAGCTGCGAGAGGTATTAACCTCCAGTATAACCTTTGTGATTAGAATAGAAGATTGTGGAAGCAAGAGAACCATTAAACATATGTGGAAATACCCTAGAAGAGAAGTCGGACCAAGGAGAATAATAATAAATAATTAGAAGGCTCCAGAAAGAGAAGTTGGGCCCACATGAAAAGACACATGGACAGGCTAGTATAAACAGAGGTAAGGTGCTACCTCATTTGCAGACTCTCACTCACTCAATTAGGGCGCAAGTCTGAGGAGCAGCAGTTGCAGCAATTAGGGTGCAAGTCTGAGGAGCAGCAGTTGCATCAATGAGGGTGCAAGTCTGAGGAGCAGCAGTTGTAGCAGTTAGGGTGCAATTCTGAGGAGCAGTAGTTGCAGGAGTTAGGGCGCTAGTCTTTCTGGTATCTCTCTCGTGTATGCTTCTCTTGGTTAAGGTACGCTCTCTTGGTATTGTGTTGTTGCTACAGTCGTGTTGGTATTTTTGGTTAGGGTTTATCTGAGAGGACTTGATTCATGTATAGAATCTATCTAAGAAAAGGTTAATGTACTCGAGGGTGGTACGTGTAAGTGCCTATGGTTGGGTGACAATGGTGTAACCGGCCCAAGGAGAATAATAATAAAGAATTAGAAGGCTCCAGAAAGAGAAGGCGGCCCCACATGAAAAGTCACCTGACATACTAGTATAAATAACGGCAGGCGCTAGCTCATTTGACACACTCTCTCTCACTCAGTTAGGGCGCAAGTTTGAGGAGCAGCAGTTGTAGTGGTGACGCAGAAGGAGGCGCAAATCTGAGGAAAGTGACACAGCAGCTGCAGTGGTGAAGTCTCTCCTTACTCAATCTCTCTGGTGTCTCTCTCTTGTGCGCTTCTCTTGGAAAAGGTATGCTCTCTTGGTATTGTCTTTTTGACGTAGCTATGTTGGTATTTCTAGTTAAGTTAGTTGTTGTGCTAGGGTTCATCTGTTGGTTCTAGAGTGGACTTGCTTCCTGTATGAAATCCATCTAAGAAAAAGTTATTGTGCTCGGGGGTGGTACGTGTAAGTGCCTATGGTTGGGTGACAATGGTATAATATTGTCTATGGTAAAATGAGCATACCAAAATTTTAACATGGAATCAGAGTTGGTTTCCTTTAGAATAGTCTAACCACTGGAAGGAAGATCGTCAATTTTCCCCTATTTTCAAGCTTGTTGAGCACTCACAAGCCACCAAGAAGGTCATCTAAGGAGGGTGCATCTTTCCCCTGGATCAGATCTCCAAAATTCAAAAGTTGGAAAATTAGGGTTTCCTCATAAAACCCTAGGTCAAGACATTTGGTCATTAAAAGATTGAATTTTGAGAAGATCCTTGAAGAAGGGAGGTCGCCTTGGCATAACGCACTCATTGGTAAGTCCAAAATTAATTTCTACAAAGTTTCATTTTTTGTCATATTTATATATCCCGATGCAGAATGACTTCCAGCACTAAGCTTGATGAGAAGCTTGAGGCTATTGATAACTTTCGAGCATGGAAATATAGAGTGATGTTCATTCTAGAAGAGAATGATATAGAAGGTTTCACTGAAGAAGAAGTTCAAGAGAAAGAGGGAGATGAGGATAAAGAAAAGAACAAGAAGAACTTGGTTAAAGCAAAGAGGATTATTGTAGATTCTATCAAGGATCACTTGATCCCTCATGTCTCATTGATCCCTCATGTCTCATCATTGAAGACTCCAAAGAAGATGTTTGATGCTTTATTTTGATTATATGAAGGAAATAATATCAATCGGAAGATGACATTGAGGACACATCTCAAGAATGTGATGCAGAATTTAAAATCCATTCAATCCTACTTTATGAGGGTGTCTCAAATCAAAGAACATCTTGAAGCCATTGGAGACACAGTTGAAGAAGTTGAGCTAGTAATGATTACATTGAATGGTCTCCCAAAGTCTTGGGATTCATTTATTCATGGAATATGGTTCAAAAGGATTCACCTCATAAGGTGAAGCTCAGTTATGACTATCAATATCCCATTAAAGGGGTAGGAGAAGCCTCCTACGGGTTAGATTTTGAAAAGTCTATTGATGATGCTATTGTGATTGGTGTTCAAGAAGGAGGTTTATACAAATTAAAGGGACACTCAAATTCAGCATTAGTTCACAATACAGTAAATCTGAGTGAGATATAAAATAGAAGACTTGCTCACACACATTACAAACCATTACCGATTATAAGTAAGATGGTGACATATTTTCCAAAGATTCAGGTGAATCATGATAGTATATGCAAGGGATGTGCATAAGGCGATAACGTGAAGAGTCGGTTTCCAAGCAGTGACAATAGATCCAAAGGGATCTTAGATATAGTACACTCAGAGGAAGCCCAAGAGTTGGAGGCAGTAGTAATGATGTCCCCTACAATATAGAACCACTGAAATGGGACAGCAACAGCTAGACTCTAGGTTTGCATATCAGGTTTGATATCTTATATTGCTACAGCTTAAGTAAGTGTTATAACTAGAATAGAAGTATTTAAAGTTCGATTATTGTTATTTCTATCAAATGTTTTGTAACACTTGAATATTGTTGGTATGATGATCATTAAGTAAAAGCTCATTGTT
>CBVK0102483131.1:0-12045 GCA_900067695.1 Picea abies
TCATTACAATAACTGTAGATTTGGATTGCAAAAATAAACAGAAAATGGATTAATCTTTTATGTGAAATTTATTAAAAAAAAAAAAAAAAACACACAATTTTTTATTTAATATCCCAAATTGCATTGAATTTTTTATTTTTTAGAAAAGTAATGCATGCGCTGCTTTAGTACTTTATGCATGCGCTGCTTTAGTTTCAGATTTTTTTTCCAGTTGTTTTAGGCTCATAACATTTGCTTATGTACATTGTTTTTCTTGCATGCAGGGGAGGTTAGCTCCATACAACCTGCCCAGTGGACTGTCATTCCCAAAAACCTTAAGGATAACGTGGTGGCTCGCTCATTCAAGTGCAGAGGCATCCTGACTTACTGGAACATTGTCAGGGTTTGAATGATTGCATGGTCGTCTAATTGATTGCAGTACAAAATACCCGGTACAAAATTTATTTTTTAAAAATCATTTTATATTTCTGACAATTTCGGGAAAAAACTAACATACACCACGGAAATAAAGTCATGTCAAAAAGTTGTGGATTGGAGCTGTGAACCAATCCAAAATTAGATTTGTGAAGTTTTATAAATAAGAAAATAAATTTGTTTTTAAAAATAAATAAAGTTAATATAGAATTGAATGAAAACTTTGAAAATGGTTAGGGATTTAAAATTAAATTTGTGAAGTTTTATAAATAAGCAAATAAATTTGTTTTTAGAAAAAAAAAGATTAATATAAAATTTAATGAAAATTTTGAAAATGGTTAGAAATTTGAGTGAATTAATAAGCTATATTAATGTAGTTTAACTACGTGACCGAAAGCTGTAGTCTCTGGCCAGGCAGGGACTAATAAAGTGCCATTAGTTATAGTGGCTAGGTGAGGAAGGTACATATAATACCAACCAGCATGTTAGCAGTTATAGTAATAAAGTGCCATTAGTTATAGTGGATAGGTGAGGAAGGTACATATAAAAGTGCCATTAGTTATAGTGGATAGGTGAGGAAGGTACATATAATACCTAATATAAGGTGATCTACCACATTGTATAAAACAACGTTGTTGGCAATAAAATCAATTATTTCACATCTGTCGTGTATTTTGTTTATTCACTTTGTATCAAAAGAATAAGCATATATAGATATGACTAGACCCAAATTGTTTCTGTTTCCAAAGAAAGAAGAGTAAAGATGAGGGCATTGATCGCATGTAGGAGAAAGAAGAGGGAAGACAAACCAGTTAATATTGCTCTAAAATTTTCTAAAGTTATAAATATAATAATAAGTTTGGGATATTATAAAGTTGGGAAGGGAAAAACAAATAAATAAAATTAGTCATAGAAAAACAAAAGAAATGAAGTTACTTAACTTACTCAAATCTTGATTGTGTGAAAGCCAAAATATATCGTGAAATTCATACTTGATATAGCATAGCAATAAAATTCACCAAAAAACATGCATCAACTATGAAACTCACTAAACAATAAAAAAGAAACTCACATATAAAAACTCATTTGAAATAACACAAACCACATAGTTGTATGATACTCAGACAAATTCTCAACATATGCATCAGAATAAATTCCCACCATATGCATCTGAATACCTGAATAGTGCTTCCATGTCTAAAGGTGTGACATGCAAGTGCCCACCATATACATCAAAATACCTTAATAGTGTTTCCATGTCTAAAGTTGTGACATGCAAAAGGGCACCATTAACACTTGGCTGCAACTAAAATAACTTACTTAAATAACAAAGATTGATTCCCTAGATGCAAAGATCAATGTGCCATACAACCCTACAAATAACAAGTTTAAAGTGTAATTTTGAAAAAGAATTTTTACATCAATTGATATGTTGTTTTTTTTAAAGAGATTTCTAAGCATATTTTTTTTAAATCAAACACTATGTGTTGTGAAAAAAATTATTCCTTGGCAAATGTTTTTTTTTCTTTTAAGAATACAATTTACCACAACAACAACAATTTTTTCAACTCAATAAATAAAGAGAGATAATAAAAAATATTGATGGAAGAAAATTCCATACATGGAGGGTGAAAATAAAGTACATTCAATGAAAAAAAAAACATAAATGGTTGTTACTATAACAAAAAGAAAAACTATGCTAAGAAATATCACCATTTAAATTATTAAAAAAAACTTGTAAAATATTTAAATGCAATTGACTTAAAAAAATCATAATATAAAAAAATATATATTTGAATACCATTAAAATGTAAAAAAAAAAATAATAATAATATTATTTTACATTTAAAATAAGTAAGAATATATATATTATTTAGGTAAAAAAAATCATAATGCAAAAAAATTCTTAAATGAACCATATTTTACATTTAAAATGAGTAAAGAACAATCTACATCAAATCATTGAATACCATTAACTTATAAAAAATCATAATGCAAAAAACAAAATTTTAGAACATTATTCTACATTTAAAATGAGTAAAGAAGAATATATTATTTAGGTAAAACAAAATCATAAAGCAAAAAAAAATTAAATAAACCATATTTTACATTTAAAATGAGTAAAGAAGAATCTACATCAAATCATATTAATGAAATATTATTGCATTCAAGACATTAATACAATAGCAAGAAAAAGTGGATATAAAAGTTGAAAAAGATGAAGGCAATGTTATTAGTCCATGCTGAAGGTGTAGAGGGACTATAGGGATCAATAATTTGTTGAATTTATAGACTTCATATTAATATGTCATTTGACTATCAATTTCACATCATCTGTATTGTTCAAACTATAGAAGTAAAAACATTATTTTTTATATAATAAAAAAAACCTTATATGTCATCGTCTTATTGGAGAATATATTGGAGGTCTTATTGCCAGCTTCATTGTTCCCAATGTCTCTTCCGATCTCACCATATTAATATGTCATTTGACTATCAATTTCACATCATCTGTATTGTTCAAACTATAGAAGTAAAAACATTATTTTTTATATAATAAAAAAAACCTTATATGTCATCGTCTTATTGGAGAATATATTGGAGGTCTTATTGTTAGCTTCATTGTTCCCAATGTTATAAATGTTTATATATCCAAAGTTTTGAGCTTAGATGTTATTTTTTAATTTTTATTACATTTTTATTGAAATGTTTACATACCAAAAGTTCTGAGCATGGACGTTGTTTTTTAATGTTTTTATTATTTAGATTTGTATTGAAATATTTACATACTAAAGGTTTAAAGAATTGACTCTCTTTTTGAAGTACTTGAATAGGCCTGACAACTTGCATGTTTACATAGCGCGAGGTCCTTAAACAGGCCTGATAGCTTAAATGTTTGCATATCGCGAGGCCTTTAAACAACCTGACAGCCTTAAATGTTTACCTAAATAGGCTTCTCATAGTACATTTTCCTCGAATTTTTCCATACAATGTTGCAGTGAATTTGGACAATATTTGATGCAGGAGCATCCCTCACGTCAAGCGAGCTAGCGTGGAAAACAAAGGACAGCTGGACAAACCCAGCCAAATTTTTGAATTTTCCCTTGAAGTTGATGCGCCAAATATAAATGAGATCATTTAATGAAGGTGCCTTGGTATAATGTAATCAGACCTTGAGTGCCCCGCTCTCGTCTGAAGTAGATGGAGGCATTTATAGAAGAAATGAGCTTCAATTGTTTCTCTATCTGAGCAAGGATTCCTGCAAGGAGTGCAGTTGAAGTCGTCCACAAGGAGTGCGTTGACAGAAGGCTCAGATAGTTTAACTCTTGTTCTCGTTCACCCAGAAGTGAAATTGGGTTATAGGAGCCGTGCAAGGAGTGCACAGGCCAAGGAAAGTCTCAGTTGTGAATCTGAGTGAAGCATTGAAGGACTGTTGCTGCAGGTGTGCGCAGAGTCGAAAGAACTCAACACTTGGAAGTGTTCGAGGATTGCCGCAAGGAGTGCGCGCAAGGGTCTTCTCGAAGACTCAGAATTGTTTGAAGCTCAGGAAGGACAAGGCTTCCAAGCTCGTCGAGGACAAGCACAGGGAGTCTGTGTCATGGAGTGTTTGAACAGGCACTGCAAAGTTACGTGCAGGAGGACCAATTTTCACAGAGGAATATTGGGTTCACCCCATTGAAAACATCAAGAAGGAGAAGATAAACGAATAGGATCTTGTGGAGAAGATTTGCAAAATCCCGTCAGCCGCTGGATCTGCCAAAGAAGAAAGGAGGTTATGACTACGTTCGGAGTTCAAGCTCCAGGGGTCGTGAGTCGTTGGATTGTTGATCAGTTACCCGTCAGCCGTCCGATCTGACAGGAGTTGCACAGGTTTTAAACCCTCGTGAGCAGAGTAAGAACCCCAAGAGGCATCGGGATATCGAGGCGTCGGGGTTCAGGAAATCGGGAGTTACGAGAGCAAAAGATCGGGAATTTCCATAGGAAAAATCTCGGGAAGATCTGGATCGTCTGTCAGTTGAGACGCGTGGCGGACATTGAGGTGTCGGAGTCGAGATATTGACATTCCCGTGGATAGGAGATCGGGTAATTCCACCTTGAAAACCCCGACAAAAATCCGGGTCGTCCATTAGAGGAGGACGCGTGGCAGCAATCGAAGTCATCGGGGAAAGTCCCAAAAGGAAGTCGTTTATCGGTGTTTTGGTCATCGAGATATCGCGAACCCTGGTGACAAGGTGTTTATGCATTTTGGAATCGCGAAGCTCGAAACCCCGACAAGGAGGGAAGCGCCATTGTGGGAGCCAGTTGTCAACATAGCGGGAAATAGGGATTCGAGGAATAACAAGTCCTGAGGACATATGCATTTTGGCATTGAAAAGTCTGAAACCCCGATGGGAGGTATGACTGTGGTCATATAGAAGTGGTCATATGGGCCAGGAGCTAGTCAGGAGAGCTAGTGTGTAGAGAGTGCGTCGGGATTCGAGGGATCGTGAATCCTGAGGACAAGTGCATTTTGGCATTTGAAAGTCCGAAAACCCGACGAGAAGGAATATAAGGCTGTGGTCTTATGGAAAGCGGTCACATGGACTAAAGGCTTAGTCCGAGAGGCTAAAGCAGCAGGGGAGCGCACCGAGGATCGGGGATCGATAAAACAAGTTGTTTAGACAATGCAAGTGCCAGAATCCCAATAGGAGGAACCCTGATAACAAAGTAAAAGGCAAGCATTGATTTAGAAGAAAGGGAGATCTCGTGAGAGAGTTGTTGTGGGTGAAAATTTCCCGATAGGGAAATAGAAGAACCTTTCAGTTCTTCAGGCCGAGGAAGGAGGAAAGATCCCGTGAGCAGACGTGCCTAGCGGGCGTGCCTGTGTCAAATGGTATCAAATCTCAGAAAAGCTTCTTTGCTTTCTGTAGCAGAGAAAAAGGATAATTCACCATGCCTCCGAGGAGAAGAGACAGACAATCACCCGATCTAGGGGAGGAAAGGGAAATGCCCAGAGGAAGGGGTAGAGAAGTGCAGAACCCAGAAGTAGAAAGAGATCTGCATAACTTACGCGCCAGACTTGTGGACGTGGAGATAAGACAAAAATGCACAATTGATGTAGGAGATATCAGTGAGTCTGAAAATGAAGATGATGCTGGACGTGGAGAAGAAGAAATCACAGTAGAAGATGCAACAAATGAGCGCTTCATTAAAGCTATTGCAAGAATGGGTGCAAAGGTGAAAATGGACATTCCAGTTTATGAGGGAAATCTGGATGTAGAAGAGATTCTAGACTGGATTAGAGCTCTAGACACTTACTTCAACTATGAAGATATCGAAGAGGACAAGAAATTCAGGCATTCCGTCACGAGATTAAAAGGACATGCAGCCTTGTGCTGGGATGAACTACAAGCGGATAAGCGTTGCCAAGGCAAGCAGAAAATTAAGAGCTGGGACAGGATGATTGCAAGATGAAGGCAAAATTTATTCCCAGGGACTATCAAATTTCTTTGTTCAGGAAGATGCAGAACCTGAGACAGAAGCTGATGTCAGTAAAGTAATATACTAAGGAATTTTACAGGTTGAATATCAGGGCAGGTCATCGCGAAAGTAATGACAAAAAAGTGGTCAGGTATATGAATGGCCTGAGATATGAGATTCTGGATGAAATGAGCATGGAAACCATCCGAACGGTGGAGGATGCTTACCAAATGGCTTTGAAAGCGGAAGAGAAGCTGAGCCGAAAGCAAGGTCAAAGAGGCCGAGGCAGAAGTCAGCCCAGAGGCAAAGCAGTTGCCCAGAAAAGAACCTAGAAGCCCAGGGACGACTGGAACAAACCTCAGACTCGAACAAAAAGAGTTGGAAGCTCACAGCGAGGGTGATATGTTGAACAGAGAGAACATCATACTGAGCAGAGAGGAGGATATGCTGATAATAATACTTTTCCTCGTACCAGAGGTAGAGGAAGAGGAAGAGGTGGAGTAATTACATGCTTCACATGTGGAAAGAATGGGCACAAGTCTTATGAGTGTCCAGAGAGAAAAAAAGAAATTGGAGAAGTTCACATCGCTGAGGCACAGAGGCGATATGTCGAGACAAAAGACGTTGAAGGTGAAAGGTCGTTGATGATGCGAAAAGTCCTTTTGACACCAGAGAAAGAAGAGGAAAGTTCAGTTCAAAGGACCAGACTTTTCAGAACAACTTGCAAGACCATGGGTTGGGCATGCAAGGTCATTGTGGACAGCGAAAGCACTGACAATCATGTTTCAACCGAGATGGTAGAAAATATGGAGCTGAGGACGACTGATCATCCAAGTCCATATAAGGTTTCATGGCTACAAAAGGGACATCAGGTAAACGTCACTAAACAGTGCTTAGTTGACATTAAGATAGGAGGATATAATGATAAGATTTTATGTGATGTCATTCCTATGGATGTTTGTCATCTATTGCTGGGTAGACCGTGGAAATATGATAGAAATTTGATTCATGATGGGAGGATGAATACATATACCCTAGAGAAGGATGGGAGGACACACATGTTGCTTTTGATTAAGATAAGGAGGTGAAACTAGAAGTAAGCAACATTGTACTTCTCATGAGTGGGAAGGAACTTCTTACGGAAGTTAAGAAGAAGGAGGATCCACAGTTCATTGTGGTCAGAAAACCGAAGATTGTTTTGACTAGCACAAGAGTGGATGATTTGCCAAAAGAAGTTTAGGAACTGCTGGAAGATTTCGCTGATATAGTAGTGGACGAACTACCTCATTCGTTGCCACCGATCAGGAGTGTGAGTCATCATATTGATCTCATACCGGGAGCTAGTTTACCAAACAAAGCCGCGTACAGGTTGACGCCGCAGGAGAATGAAGAGGTCAAAAGACAAGTCCAGGAGTTGTTGGATAAAGGTATAGTCAGGGAAAGCTTAAGTCTGTATGTTGTTCCGACGGTACTCAGTCCGAAGAAAGACGGAGGCTGGAGGATGTGCACTGATTCAAGGATGATTAACAAGATAACCATCAGGTACAGGTTTCCATTACCAAGAATGGATGATTTGATGGATTGCTTAAGTGGAGCAAAATCATTTTCAAATATTGATTTGAAGAGTGGATATCATCAGATTCACATGAGAGAGGGTGATGAATGGAAGACAACATTCAAGACAAATGAAGGTTTGTATGAATGGCTTGTTATGTCATTTGGCTTAACAAATGCACCAAGTACCTTTATGAGGTTGATGAATGAAGTCCTGAAGGATTTCATTGGAAAATTTGTTATCGTATATCTAGATGATATATTGATTTTCAGTAAAACGAAGAGTGAACATCTGAAGCATTTGGCCATTGTGATGAAGAGATTACAGCAAGAGAAGCTGTTGATAAATATGAAGAAATCATCATTCATGAAGACAGGGCTCATTTATTTTGGATTTGTTATTTCTGCAGACAAGTTGAGGATGGATCCAGATAAGGTGGAGGTAATCAAGAATTGGCCATCACCAAGGAACATATTTGAGGTGAGAATTTTTCATGGTTTGGCTAGTTTCTATCGAAAATTCATCAGGAATTTCAGTGAAATTAGCGCAGCAATGATGGATACAGTGAATAAAAGACATAAATATTTTCACTGGACTGAAGAGGCTGAGAAGAGTTTCAATTTGTTGAAACGGAAGATTACGGAACAACCAATTCTGGTGTTGCCGGATTTTCAAAAGACATTTCAGGTAAAATGTGATGCAAGCGGGTTTGCAATAGGAGCAGTCTTAAGTCAAGATGACAGACCGATTGCATATTTCAGCGAGAAGTTGAATGAAGCAAAGGTGAAGTATTCCACGTATGATAAGGATTTTTATGCCATCATCCAGGCATTGAAGAAATGGAGGCACTATTTGATTCCGAAGGAATTTGTTTTATATAGTGATAACCATGCATTGCAATTTGTGACTCAATGGGAAAAGTTGAATCAGAGGCATGTTAAATGGGTTGAATACATGCAGAATTTCACTTTTGTGATAAAACATATTTTTGGTACTGCTAACAAAGTTGTTGATGCTTTGAGCAGGAAGTGTTTGTTGTTGCAGGAGTTCAAAGTCAAGACGTTAGGTTTTGATGATCTCAGAGACATGTACGCAGATGATCCAGACTTTAAGGAAGCGTATGAAGCAGCTAAGAATCCAGTTCTCAGAGATAGCAGAAAATGGGCCGAATACATGATCCAGGAAGGGTTGTTGTTTAAGGGGATTCAGCTATGTATTCTGAATTGCTCCATGAGGGAGAATCTGCTGAAGGAAAAACATAGTGGAGGATTGGCTGGACACTTCGGTCATGATAAGACATTCGCGAAGCGGAGCAAGTCATACTTTTGGCCAAGGATGCGATCAGAGGTCAAGAGGTTTGTAGACAGATGCAGAATTTGCCATCATTCAAAGGGAAGGAAGTAGAATGCGGGTTTTTATCAACCATTTCCCATACCTGAGAGGCTGTGGGATGAAATTAGCATGGATTTCATATTGGGATTGCCAAGGATAGAAAGAGGTTGTGATTCAATATTTGTGGTAGTGGATAGATTTTCCAAGATGGCACATTTTATCCCATGTCAGAAAACCAGTGACGCGACTCACATCGCGAACCTGTTTTTCAAAGAATTCATTCGACTTCATGGCTTACCAAGGAGTATTGTTTCGGACAAAGATACAAATTTCATAGGGAACTTCTGGAGGACATTATGGAAGAAGCTGGGGACTAACTTGATGTTTAGTTCAACTTATCATCCTTAGATGGATGGATAGACAGAAGTGGTGAACAGAAGTCTGGGAGACTTGCTGAGGAGCCTGTTGGTGGAGCACCACAGCAGTTGGGACAATACATTGTCGCAGGCAGAGTTTGCGTATAACGACTCAGTGAATCAGAGCACAGGCTAGAGTCCATTCCAGATTGTATATGGCACGCAGCCGAGAGGAGTTTCTGAATTAAGAGATTTGGAACAGACTACTACTAGGAGCACTAGTGCAGAAGAATTTGCGGAGGTGATGAAAGAACTTCACAGCCGGGTGAAGGAGAGATTGCAGAATTCAAGTTAGGAGTATAAGCGAAGAGCAGATCAGCATCGAAGATGACTCCAATTTGAGGTTGGTGACTTGATTCTAGCGCACTTGATGAAAGAAAGGTTCTCGAGAGGAACATACAATAAATTGAAAATGAAGAAAATGAGACCATGTAAGGTCTTGAAGAAAATTGGAGAGAATGCTTATGAGATTGAATTACCCGATGGGATCAGAATTTCTCTGATATTCATTGTCTCAGATTTATACCCATATAAACTTGAGGAAATAGGAGCAGAAGGTGAACAGTTAGAGGTTCAGTGGCAGAAGCAGATGCCAGTTGTAGAGAAGCCACAGATGGAGTAGATATTGGATAAACGAGTGGGTAAGAAGATCAGAAGGAAAGAATACTTTGAATATTTGGTCAAGTGGAAGGGCCATCCAGTTGAAGATGCCAGCTGGGAAAATGAAGCAGAGATTCTGAAGCATGGACAGACCGTGTAGGAGCTCATGGACAGGAGCCCATGAAAGTTTTCAAGTGAGGGAGTATGATGCAGGAGCATCCCTCACGTCAAGTGAGCCAGCATGGAAAACAAAGGACAGTTGGACAAACCCAGCCAAATTTTTGAATTTTCCCTTAAAGTTGATGCGCCAAATATAAATGAGATCATTTAATGAAGGCGCCTTGGTATAACGTAATCAGACCTTGAGCACCCCTCTCTCGTCTAAAGTAGATGGAGGCATTTATAGTAGTTAATGCAAGTAGATAGAAATTTAATTCTAGATTAGACTGTTTGAGAGCGCAAGAGGGAAACGGGATATAGACACCCTCATTGTGCATTGTAACATTATTCTGGATAGTTAGAAGCATTGGAGCATAGAAGAGAAGCAGAGAGCTATGTAGAAACACCCATGTATAGTTATTTGGATTAATAGAAGAAGTTGATTCAAGTTCATGGTGTTGTGTTGTTCTGTGTGTGTGTGTTGATTGATATGCTCATAAGTATTTACTTCCTGTTATGCATTTTCTTTACAAGCTATGTATGAATGATTTCTTGCTGAGTGTTTGAAATCTGAAGAAGAAATGAGCTTCAATTTTTTGTCTATCTAAGCAAGGATTCCTGCAAGGACTGCAGTTGAAGTCGTCTGCAAGGAGTGAGTTGACAGAAGGCTCAGATAGTTTAACTCTTGTTCTCATTCACCTAGAAGTGAAATTGGGTTATAGGAGTCATGCAAGGAGTGCACAGGCCAAGGAAAGTCTCAGTTGTGAATATGAGCGAAGCATTGAAGGACTGCTTCTGCAGGTGTGCGCAGAGTCGAAATAACTCAACACTTGGAAGTGTTCGAGGATTTCCGCAAGGAGTGCGTGCAAGGGTATTCTCGAAGACTCGGAATTGTGTGAAGATCAGGAAGGACAAGGCTTCCAAGCTCGTCAAGGAGAAGCACGGGGAGTCTGTGTCGTGGAGTGTTTGAACAGGCACTGCAAAGTTACATGCAGGAGGACCAGTTTTCACAGAGGAATATTGGGTTCACCCTGTTGAAAACATCAAGGAGGAGAAGATAGATGGACAGGATCTTGTGGAGAAGATTTGCAAAATCTTGTCAGCCGTTGGATCTGCCAAAGAAGCAAGGAGGTTAGGACCGCATTCGGAGTTCAAGCTCCAGGGATCGTGATTCGTTGGATCGTTGATCAGTTACTCGTCAGCCCTCTGATCTGACAGGAGTTGCACAGGGTTTAAACCCTCGTGAGCAGAGTAAGAACCCCAAGAGCCATCAGGATATTGAGGCGTCAGGGTTCGGGAAATCGGGAGTTACGAGAGCAGAAGATCGGGAATTTCCATAGGAAAAATCCTGGGAAGATCTGGATCATCCATCAATTGAGACACGTGGTGGACATCGAGGTGTCGGAGTCGGGATATCGACATTCCCGTGGATAGGAGATCGGGTAAGTCCACCTTGAAAACCCTGACAAAAATCTAGGCCATCCATCAGAGGAGGATGCGTGGCAGCAATCGAAGTCATAGGGGAAAGTCTTGACAAGAATTCATCTATCGACATTTTGGTCATCGAGATATCGGGAACCCTGGTGACAAGGTGTTTATGCATTTTGGAATCGCGAAGCTCGAAACCCCAATAAGGAGGGAAGTGCCATTGTGGGAGCCAGTTGTCAGCATAGCGGTAAATCGGGATTCGAGGAATCGCGAGTCCTGAGGACATATGCATTTTGGCATTGAAAAGTCTGAAACTCCAATGGGAGGTATGACTGCAGTCATATAGAGGTGGTCATATGGGCCAGGAGCTAGTCAGGAGAGCTAGTGCGTAGAGAGTGCGTCGGGATTCGAGGGATCGTGAATCCCAAGGACAAGTGCATTTTGGCATTTGAAAGTCCGAAAACCCAACGAGAAGGAATATAAGGCTGTAGTCTTATGGAAAGCGGTCACATTGTAATGTCCCCACTTTGGGACATCATCACAGGGAAGAGACTTATGATGACCAGAGTAGCCAGATGGATGTTATAGCGAGTACAGGGGTATTTGAGAGGAATTGCGGGGTCCAATTGGCATTTATCATCATATTCCATCATTATGAGACATTCCGCACAGGTTGGATTT
>CBVK0102483163.1:0-46961 GCA_900067695.1 Picea abies
GCTCTTCCGATCTCACCCAGCAGTGGAAATGGAAATGCGTGAACTACGTGTCAGGCTTGATGCCATGGAGACAGCACAGAAGCGCACAGTCGACACTAGAGATATCAGTGAGGCTGACAGTGAAAATGAAGTTGGACATGGAGAAGAAGTCGCAGTCGAAGATGTTGTAGACGAACGCCTATTCAGGGTTGTCGCAAGGATAGGTGCCAGGGAAAAAATGGAGATTCCCATGTATGAGGGAAACCTGTATGTTGAAGAGCTTCTAGATTGGATTAGAGCTCTGGATAACTATTTTGACTATGAGGATGTCGAGGAAGACAGGAAAGTCAAACATGTTGTCACAAGACTTAAAGGGCATGCAGCATTATGGTGGGATGAACTGCAGGCTGACAGATGCTACAAAGGAAAGCAGAAAATCAAGAGTTGGGATAGAATGGTTGCAAAGATGAAAGCAAAATTCATACCCAAGGATTATCAAATTACTTTGTTTTGGAGAAAGCAGAAGTTGATGTCAGTGAAATAATACACTGAAGAATTCTACAAACTAAACATCAGGGCAGGTCATTGGGAAAGTGATGATGAAAAGGTTGCCAGATACATGAATGGTCTGAGATATGACATCCAAGATGAGATGAGCATGATGATCATTTGGACTGTAGAAGATGCTTATCAGATGGCTCTGAAAGATGAAGAAAAACTAAGCTGAAAGCAAGGTCAAAGAAGCTGAGGAAGAAGTCAGACTAGAGGCAAAACAATTGCCCAAGACAGAACTCAGAGACCTCAAGAGGAGGGAAAGAAACCTCAAAATCAGCATGAGAGAGGAGGAAGCTCACAGAGAGGACAGTATG
Source organism: Picea abies (assembly GCA_900067695.1). Taxonomy (NCBI): domain Eukaryota; kingdom Viridiplantae; phylum Streptophyta; class Pinopsida; order Pinales; family Pinaceae; genus Picea; species Picea abies. Next base: position 849 of record CBVK0102483163.1, read on the forward strand.
CTGATAAGAATGCTTTTCCTCATACCAGAGGAAGAGGAAGAGGCAGAGGTGGAAAAATAAAATGCTTTACCTGTGGAAAAAATGGACATAAATCCTATGAATTCCCAGATAAAAAGAAAGAAGGAGGTGAAACTCACATTGTCGAAGCACAGAGATAGAATGTTGAGGCAGAAGATGTTGAGGGTGGAAGATCACTGATGATGAGAAAATTTCTCTTAACGCCAGAGAAAGAGGCAGAGAACCCGGTCCAAAGGAACAGACTTTTTTGGACTGCTTGCAAGACCAAAGACAGGGTATGCAAAGTCATCGTGGACAGTGGTAGCATAGACAATCTCGTTTCTACATAGATGGTAGAAAAGTTGGAGCTGGAGACTATCGTACATCCAAGCCCATACAGAGTTTCATGGCTACAAAAAGGACATCAGGTAAATGTCACTAAACAATGTTTAGTTGAATTTAAAATAGGAGGATATAAAGATGAAATACTATGTGATGTCATTCCCATGGATGTTTGTCATCTATTGTTGGGTAGACGATGGCAATATGACAAAAATGTGATTCATGATGGGAGAAAGAGCACATACACCCTGGAGAAGAATGGGAGAACTCACATGTTGTTGCCGATTAAGGATAAAGAAGTGAAACCTGAGGTAAGTGACACTGTACTTCTCATGAGTGGGAAGGAACTCCTTAATGGGTTAAGAAGAAGGAAGATACACAATTCATTGTGGTCAGGAAGCCTAGAATTATTTTAACCAGTACAAGAGTGGATGATTTACCAGAGGAAATCCAGGAGTTGTTGGAAGAGTTCATTGATATAGTAGTGGATGAACTACCTCGTTCGTTGCCACCTATCAGAAGTATAAGCCATCATATTGATCTTATACTTGGAGCTAGTTTACCAAACAAAGTAGCATACAGATTGACGCCACGGGAGAATGAAGAGGTCAAGAGACAGGTCCAGGATTTAATGGATAAAGGGTTGATTAGAGAGAGCTTGAGTCCATGTGTTGTTCCAACAGTGCTCAGCCCAAAGAAAGATGGAGGCTGGAGGATGTGCACAGACTCAAGGGCGATCAATAAGATTACCATCAAGTATAGATTTCCATTGCCAAGGATGGATGACTTGATGGATTGCTTGAGTGGAGCAAGATTCTTTTCAAATATTGATTTGAAAAGAGGATATCATCAAATCTGAATGAGAGAAGGTGATGAATGGAAGATGGCATTCAAGACAAATGAAGGGTTGTATGAATGGCTCGTTATGCCATTTGGCTTAACAAATGCGCCTAGTAATTTCATGAGATTGATGAATGAAGTCCTGAAGGATTTCATAGGAAAATTTGTCATCGTATATCTTGATGATATATTGATTTTCAGCAAGACAGAAGCTGAACACTTGAAGCATTTGGCTATAGTGATGAGGAGATTGTAGCAAGAAAAGTTGTTGATAAATATGAAGAAATCAACATTTATGAGGACAGAACTCATTTATTTGGGTTTTGTTATCTCTGCAAATGAGCTGAAAATGGATCTGGAGAAGGTGGATGCCATTAAGAATTGGCCATCGCCGAAGAGTATATTTGAAGTTAGAAGTTTCCATGTATTGGCTAGTTTCTACAAGAAATTTATCAGAAATTTCAGTGGAATTAGCGCACCGATGATGGACACGGTGAAGAAAAGACATAAGTCTTTTCACTGGACAGAAGAAGCAGAGAAAAGTTTCAACTTGTTGAAGAGGAAGATTACTGAACAGCCAATTCTGGTGTTGTCAGATTTCAGTAAGACATTTCAGGTCAAATGTGACGCTAGTGGATTTGCAATTGGAGCGGTCTTGAGCCAAGATGACAGGCCAGTCACATACTTCAGTGAGAAATTGAATGAAGCGAAAGTTAAGAACTCCACATATGACAAAGAATTTTATGTTGTCATACAAGCGCTGAAGAAGTGGAGACATTATTTGGTTCCTAAAGAGTTTGTTTTGTACAGCGATAATCACGCTTTACAATTTGTGACTCAACAGGACAAGCTGAACCAAAAGCATGCAAAATGGGTTGAATATATGAAAAAATTTACTTTTGTAATTAAACATATTTCTGGAACTACTAACAAAGTTGTTGATGCTTTGAGCAGGAAATGTTTGTTGATGCAGGAATTCAAAGTCAAAACTTTGGGTTTTGATAATCTCAAAGAAATGTACAGAGGCAATCCAAATTTTAAAGAGGCATATGAGGCATCTGAGAATCCAATTCTCAGGGACATAAGTCAATGGACTGAATATATGATCCAAGATGGATTATTATTCAAAGGCAATCAATTATGTATTCCAAAATGCTCCATGAGGGAGAATCTGCTGAAAGAAAAACACAGTGGAGGATTGGCCGAACATTTTGGTCATGATAAGACGTTCTCAAAGTTGAATGGCTCATATTTTTGGCCAAGGATGGGGACAGATGTAAAAATACTTGTGGACAGATGTAGAATTTGTCAGCACACAAAGGGAAAAAAGAAGAACACGGGGTTATACCAGCCATTACCCATACCTGAGAGGTCGTGGGATGCAGTGAGCATGGATTTTGTATTAGGGCTGCCAAGGACGCAAAGAGGTTGTGATTCAATATTTGTGGTATTCGATAGATTTTCAAAGATGGTACATTTTATACCATGCCAGAAAACCAGCGATGCAACTCACATTGCGAACCTGTTTTTCAAAGAAGTTGTCAGACTTCACGGCTTGCCAAGAAGTATTGTTTCAGATCGAGACACCAAGTTTGTGGGACATTTTTGGAGGATTTTGTGGAAGAAGCTGGGGACAAGTTTTTCATTTATCTCAGCTTATCATCCTCAGACAGATGGGCAGACAGAAGTTATAAACGGAAGCTTGGGAGATTTTCTAAGGAGCCTAGTGACTGAACACCACAGTCAGTGGGATCACATTCTGCCACAGGTGGAATTTTCTTACAATGATTCAATTAACAGAAGCACAGGGCAGAGTCCATTTCAGATTGTTTATGGAATGCAACCCAGGGGAGTGTTTGATATGAAAGATTCAGAACATACTGAATTTAGAAGTGCTAGTGCAGAGGATTTTGTAGAAGCAATGAAGGAACTTCACAGCCAAGTGAGGGAACGTTTGCAAACTTCGAGTCAATAGTACAAACGCAGAGCAGATCAACACAAGCAAGAAATTCAGTTTGAAGTTGGTGATCTGATTCTTGCACATCTGAGGAAGGGGAGGTTCCCAAGGGGAACATATAACAAACTGAAAATGAAAAAGATTGGACCATGCAAGGTCTTGAAGAAATTTAGGGCAAACGCATATGAGATTGAATTACCCAATGGGATCGAAATTTCACCGATATTCAACATCTCATATTTGTACCCTTACAGAGCTGGAAAAGCAGGAGCAAAGAATGGACAGACAGAGGTTCAATGGACTAAACAAATGCCTGTAGTTGAAAAGCCATAGATGGAAAGTATACTTGACAAGAGGGTCAGCAAGAAGACCAGGAGGAAAGAGTATTTTGAATACTTGGTCAAATGGAAGGGACATCTAGTTGAAGACGCCAGCTGGGAAAATGAAGCAGAAATTCATAAGCATGGATAGACTGTGCAAGAGCTCATGAATAGGAATCCATGAAAATTTTCAAGCGAGGGAGTATTATGCAGGAGCATCACCAATAGCAAGTGAGCGCGGGGACAGAAGACAGCTGAGATGAGCGCCAACACATTTCAGCACGTTGCAAAAGTGTTTTGGAATGTTTTTGAAATATTAATGTAATAAGGCATACCTTGCATTTATATTTTGGAGGATGTAAACAGATCATGAGCAATTTTCTCTCATCTGTAGTAGGTAGAGGAATTTATGCATAGTTAATGTAAGTAGGTAGATTTAAATTCCAGATTAGACACTTTAGAGTATAGGAGCGAAAATCGACTATAGACACCCTCACCTTTGTATCGTTGGAACATTAACAATCAGAGATCATTGAGCATAGAGAAGAAGAGAGTTGTAGCAAAGAGTTGAGAAGAAGAACTCATGTACAGGAGCTTTGAATTAATATATGAAGCTTTAATTTAGATTATGGTGTTATGATGTTTTCTGTGTATACATGTTGAATGGTATGCTTATGGTTGTTTATTCTCTCTATTATGCATTTGCTTTAATATTGTGTGAATGTATGATTTCATGTTAAATGTTTGAAGTCTGAGAGAGAGAGAGAGAGAGAGAATTAGTTTCAATTGTTTCTCTTCCTGAGTGAGAAGTTCATGCAAGGAGAGTAGTGAAATCGTCTGTAAGAAGTGCGTTGACGGAGATTCAGAGTTTATCTCTGAAAGCTCAGGAGGGAAATCGTTGTTCTCATTCCCGCAGAAGTGCAGGTGAGACAGAGGAACCATGCAAGGTGTGTGTAGGCCAATTGAAAGTTGAGAACTTATCAACCAAGAGGTGAATTGGAAGACTGTTGTTGCAAAAAAGTGCACAGAGTCGAGAGAATCAAATACTTAGAAGTATTTGAGGGATTGCCGCAAGAAGTGCACGCAGGAATCTTATTGAAGACTCGAGGTTGCAAGGAAAGCTCAGGAGGGTTAGTGCCTTGAGATAAACAAGGGGGAGATGAAGCAAAGTCATTTTGCAGAAGTTAAATCCCAGAGGAAGAACCTTGGTTTATTTCGCAGGAGTTATCAAGGAGCAACGAGCGGTTGAAATTCTCTGTGGGGAATTCTCGAAATCACAAGGACCGTAGGATCCAAGGAAATTTCAGGGTAGTTAGAGGAAGGTGAGCTTACCACTCTAGGATCTAGAATCAACATGGACCATTGATTGTTCTTTGCACAAGCCGTCAGATCATTTCGGAATTTCGGGGATCCTAGCGACAAGGAGTTGAGTGCAGTGGAACGAAAATCCCGAAGTCGTGAGTTGCGATAGGACCTGGATTAAAGTTTTGAGATTTCAGCACTTCGGGTGTTGGGAAATGGAGAAGGCAATGCTTTTGGAGAGAAAGTCCCAAAAACCCAAAAGAGTGACAGGTGGTAGGAGTCTACGTCAAAGGTAGAAAACCGCAAGGACGACAAGTGTCGTGTCTTCGTCAATTGGCGGAGTCAAATTTTGTTGACCGCTTCGGGGTTCGGAAGTTGAAGGATGGAGATCCTTGTATTTGGATTCGCGAAATCGTGAAGTCCGAAATCCCGATGAAGTGAGAAGCCCATTGAAAAGTCAACCTTTGTCGAGTGCATCGGAGTTCGACAATTCGGGTTTCGGCAGTTGTAGAGATAAGAACCCTCGACAACAGGATTCGCGAAATCACGAAAACCGAAGTCCTGAACTTGCGAAGGTCACGATCCTATTTCAGTTAAGGAGGTTTGGGTTGATGCTTCGTGTTTGATCACACGGGCACACCCATAAGGACCTGTGGATACACTGTTGAGTGTGAAGGGTATTTCCCGAGGGGAAACCAAAGAGTCAATTACACTCAAAGGGCATATTAGAACGATCATGCGCAGACCTTGGACCGGAGGGTTTGGGGGTTTGTGTCATCCTGCTTCATATCCGTCAGTTGAGATCTAATTCTTTTTACTTCCCCTCGATCTGACAGTCCTAATTTGTCCCGAAATCTACATCAACTAATAGGATTATTTTCCTTCTTTACACAGGTTTCCTCTATGATCCAACGGTCAGGTTTGCATCTGAATTCTAGATGAATGGCTCTCGTTGCTTGATCTTTTATAAAGGTTTCCCTTGTTCAGTAAGCTTTTATCCTATGGAATTTTTGCAACACTATCTCTCTTGAGCTTTGATCATAGAATCATTGTTGATCCTATCATGATCAACAATAATCATGAATTGATTCAGCCTTAAGGTGATTTTATTCTGCTGATCTTTAGTATACTTTTCCTCCTGAGCTTAACCTCGCTTCTCTGCTACAGTCTCTTTCCATCATGGACTCTTCATTACACATGGAAAGACCTTATAAGCCATCCTGACACTAATGCCAATTGTATAACTGTTCATGACTCATTCATGCTGCCATCATAACAACTCATCATGACCGTTGACATCAATGACAACATATCAATGACAATGTGTCCAACAGAAGAATAGATCGTGTATGTACACATCTGTATACGGAAAAAATGTTTATATGTAGTAAAACACTTCCAGGGAAATGATTAAGCCAAGAAACTCAGATGCAAAGTAAAAATATGTTGTCAAGCAATCAGGCGATAAGGAAACTCGGGCTAACAAAGAGCAATTCCAAGAGAAAAACACTCCAAACCCCAAACAAAAGATCATCCCCCAGTATGGTCAGCATTTTTGTTATGAGGAAAATCTATCTATGGCTTGTGGTAAACCAAAACAGATGGAATGACATGCAGAAATCAACTCTAATCCCAAGTATGTTGTATAAATGAAATGCTAACAAGACAAGGTCAAGGACCTACCTCGTTCGGACGTACGATGAAGACCACTGATGAGCACGCAACTCAAAGCTTTATACCTGCAACTTGTCTTCAACAACCAAGATACGCAAGCATATGGTGATAATATATAATGTTAGCATACAAAATAGCATAATCCATTAACATACATGACAAATATGCCCATGGAATAATAATTCAAATATTTTCAAGATATCAATTGGACGAGAAAATAGTATTTCTATTAAAATAAACAACATAATTATATAGGCTACAAACTTCTATGTCAGCACATCTTGGAATCGAGAAACTAAGTCCCTCCAGTTGGGCCTCCACCACTTCAATCCTCCACCAAAGGCAAGCTCATATAAAGGAGACAATGAGGTTCTCCATCAAAGAAGGAAAATCTTGGGGGCTGAACAATGAGTTCATACTTTCAAAGATAAAGGGATGCAGACTCAATGTGAAGTGAAATTTCATCAGAGTATCTTTTCTCTCAAAATTTCAATTCTCTTGTCCACGGATTGGATATGGCTCAATTTATAGCCTTCAAATGTAACTGAAGGGCTGAGTTAGAGTGTTTCCAGTATATGGAAGGTCAAGGATCGTGGATCTTTTGGAGTGACATGGAAACCCGACATAATTTTTAATTCCGAGCACCAAACCCGATGTGCGGGGGATATAGTGGAGCAACTTGTGTATACACTTGTTATCTAACTGGTAGGGTGTGTATATGTGGAAAAATGTGCTTTTTGGCTCTGGAAGGTATGAAAGGGGACTTCAAGTCTACATAGGGAAATGGAAATTCCATCCACGCAAGTTGCATGGGGTGAGGAAAAATTTGCTATAACAGATGCCCCCTAATGTGTGAGGTCAGAGGAGTATCTGTGATGGTCAAAATACATTATAATTCCTAGAAGTGGAGTAATGGAGACTCAAGCTGGAAGTGCTAGTTACTCATGAGAATATTACAATCCATAATGACTTTGTACACATGGCTGCAAATTTGAATTAGACTGTAGATCCATGTGGAAATATACCAAATAGTTGTTCATGGCCATGAATAGGAAATAAAAAGTAGACACATGCCATAGGCTGTAATAGTTACGAACAAGGCCCAGTGGAATCCGGTCTCAAAATCAATCTAAAGATATTTGTATACAATGGAGTACAATCTGATATCCCATTATCACTGAAGTGATATAGGTATTGGTCCAATGAAAGATAGCAACAAAATAGGAATGTTGTTACTGTAAGATAGAGGTCTTCTACAGTATCTTTTGAAGGTGCAAGTCTACATCATGTGAATAGAGGGGTTGATGTTGAACACAATGAGACTTCGATTGATTATCGGTCATTAAGGCATATTGTTAACAAATGCGAGGCAACCTACCAATAATTAAAGTAGGTATCAAGGCATCAAGTACATTCTTACAAGTGTGAATAAGGGTGTTGAGGTTGAACACTTGAATAATCCATCGATCAGGAGATATTGATGTATTCCCAATTGTCGATGGTGGGAGAACCCGCCATTGATGGTTGCAAGCCTTTAGGTACTCATAGGACTCTAGGTATCATTTCTAGAATAGATGAGTTGAAGTCGATGGAAGGAGACCCATTGAAAGGAGAGCATTAACTTGTCTCTCATCAGTTAGAATGAGGTACAAAGCAATAGCTTTATGATTAGAAAGAGCTCAGATGAATAGGATGTTTCATAAACCAATGACCCTGTGTGTCTTTCGCATGCACCAGATGCAAGTAGTGCACGAAAAATACCCTTTAAATAGAAACCAATAAGGAAGATTGTTGAAAAAGGTGAGGAAACCACCAATAAGGGTAATTCCATCCAACAAACTGCACAAATCCCAATGTGTGAATAGATTTCTTACTATCGAACACAAGGGAAACCTAGTTCAACCTCCACAATTCGAGATGAAATTATGTGAGTGAGTAGTGACTTTGTGTGTGAGCAAGTGATAAAATGTGCCAAATTTTTAATAAGTTAGGTGTCACCTTGCAGCATGTGGACTTCGTGTGGTCCCTACAAGTCTTGATTACCTATATTACTAGATGTCATTGGTACAACCTTGCGGAATTTTAAAGTCCCTAAAGAACTAGCATGTGGACATATGGGTCCTTACTAATCCTTTAAACTCCCTAATGTAATTTAATATAAGAAAGATTCAAAAACTATCCTAGATTGCAATCATGTTGGAATGTATGGGCCCGTTACAATAATCTTTAAACTCCCCTAATGATGTAAAATAAGAAAACAGCTTCAAATACTATCCTAGTCTTTGCAACATGTGGGCATGTATGGGCCCTTCCAAATTTAAGATGTTTTGAAAAGAAACTAAGAGGGGCCCTAAGGAGGCTTTGTCCTCTCCTAAAGATTTTGTTTTTTAAGGGAGATGAAATCTTCCTTCAATCATTTTTTTGATTCTCAAGATCGCTCTATGGTGCGAGAGAAGAGCATACTCAATGATTGAAGTTTGATTTTTGGTCCCAATGCAAGTGTTTATATATGTGATAGCAAATGATCTTAAATTAACTTTTACAATCAAAACAAGCCATCCATGTGGCAAAATGAAAGCAAAAGAGGATAAATATTGTTCTTTTTAACCTTCTAAGTGCTTATGTTTTGATTAACCCTTCATGTGTAGAGGGAATCTAAGTGTGGTGCATTTACAAATTTCATAGAATCAATATTTATAAGGCTAGGGGCCTTCCAAACATCATGTCGGATTTCTGGATAGGTGAGCAGGCCCTAGTTTAGACAGAGGTGCATGTGGCGCCAATGCATAGAGGAACAAGGACTCTTTGGCACACCGTGCGCAGAATACGCTTGAAAACACAGTTCTTTTAATGCACGTTCTCGGAAGACACGCATGTGGGATAAAAAACCCACGCACATTCTGATACGCGCCCGGGAAAAAAATTTTAAATAAAATTCTTTTGTTCCAGCTCCGTATTTCCCTCTTTGTAGGTAGGCTTGGGCTGGTTATGATACGTGCAAGATAAATAGATAAAAAAGAAGTGCTCGAACAACCCAAATAGGGAGGAAATTGATACCTGTCACCAGTATGGTCACCAATCTATTGTATCTTATTCACCACTTGGATGAGCAAAAGAAGGACACCTACAAGTCCAGTTGGGTCAGCTGAATAGGACAGAAGTTAGTGCAAGAGTTATACACATCAAGCACAAGAAATAAAGAAACAACTAAGCTAATAACAACTAAAGAAACAAAACCAATGTCCATAAGGAAATTAGAACAAAAAAAAACCAAACAATTAACCAATATTCATGCCACCAATGGATAGATTGTATTAGTGGGCAAACACCAAAGAGAAAGGGAGACTTATGTGTCCCCTCTTCCTCCACGGGAGGGCTCCTGAATCCCCTATGTGATATCTCTTCTTACAAATAGCAAACTAGAAAGGAAATGGTGAAGAAATCCAATCTTATTCTCTCAAGAGGTGAGGTGAATAGCCTAATGAAATGATGGTAGTATTCTCCAAGAAGGGAAGAGGTTCCTTGTAGGAGAATAGAGGAAGCATAAAAATACAATGAGATTCTTGAATTCATAGTGCACCCATGGCCTCTTTTTATAGTAAATCTTTGAAGCATTATCCAACCAGTCTTTACTGTGAACAAGGGGCCCTTTAGGGCACCCTTAGGTCTTTGACCAGCCCCCCACTCGGATTCAGTTCGGATTTGAGGGTCAAATCAACTTGGGAGCTGACCCAGAAGTGCGTGAGGGGCTGACAAGAACCATAAATGCATTTTTCTCAGGTGTGCGTGTCTTTTTGCGTACACAGTCGTGCATCAGGTGCATGTGCACCTTTTTTATGTTTTTGACCCGTGCATGTGCACGCGCTTCCTGTAGTTCTTCTGTGCATATTAATTTTTTAACTAATTGTATAGTTTGTGCCTTTTGGAAATTCATTTTTGAAGATGTGAATGAACTAATAGGTGTTTAGAGATGTTGGATTCTTGTAACCATTTGCGGACGAAATTTCAGTGATAACACCAGGGCTTCTTCCATTTACTTAGCATGTGCAAGTTGAGTATTTAGATTGATTATTGTTTCTCCTATCTCATCCAAGACTTCTTTTCATTTATTAGTTTTGTAATATTTATTCAACTCTTCCATATATTTTGTTAGATCAAAAACTTTAGTTTTCAATATTTTGATTTCTTCCTCGTATTCTAGCTGAATCCTTTTGAGGTTGATGGATTCTAATTCCAACATTTGGCATGATTCTTCATTTTTAGTTAGTTGAATCTTCTGGGCTTCTTCCTTTTTCTTAGATTCTTCAATTTGAGTCATTAGACTGTTAACCAATTCTTTTGTTTCTTTTAGTACTTCTTTTATTTTATTGTCATGTGTCATTAGTTCTTCCATCTCTTCTGTTAGATCAACAACTTTGGTTTTCAATCTTTTGATCTCTTCTTTGTTTTCTAGTTGAACTCTCTGTTCAAAATCTTCATGGCTAGATTGATCTAACTGTTGAAGTAGAAACATTTATTTCTGTTGAAGTTTCTCCAACTCTTCTAGAGTGCACATAGTTGTGTTCTCAAGATTGTCAAAATCCTCCACAGGAACTTTAATATGCATATAAATTCTTGGTGCCAAACGAATCTCTCTTATTGCAACTGCAACATCACTTTTAAGATTATATAATATTTCTTTAGTGATTACTGAGATATTCCTCAATTTCTTGATGAGGTTTCCTTCCTCATTGTTGTCTAAGGTTTGCATCAAATCTTGTATTTCATTCTGGTTAGAAATCTCTTTCTCTGTATTATGCTCTTCATTCTGATTGTAATTTTCCTTTTATTTATCTTGTTCCTTATCTCTATAAGAATTCTCTTCTTCTGAGTTTTTTTTTTATTTTGACAGGAATCCTCTTTATCTTAGTCGTGTTCCTCACTTTGATAGGATTTCTCTTCTTCTTGTGTTTCATTATGATAACAATTTTCTAGTTGGAGCCATAATTCTTTAGCAGATTTGTAGTGCCTCATCTTTTCTTTGACTTGGTCTGACAATCCATCCTGGATTGGTTTTAAGGCTACTGAACTGTTTCTCCTTGCTTCCTTTGAAGTTTTGGTTTTCCTCTTTGAAATAGTTAAGTGCCAGGGCTTACTTACTACCGAATCCCAAACTCCAGATCCTCTTGACTTCAGATATCTTTTCATGTTTTCCCTCCATGATGAATAATATGTTCCATCAAATAAGGGAGCTTCATTTGTGGAGATAACAATTTGTCCACCCATTTCTTCTTAATCTACCTTCCAGTGTTTAAATTATGTTGAAGGCACTTTCTCTGATACCAATTGTAGAAATGGACACTTGACATTGAGAGGGGGGGCTGAATCAGTGTCACAAAACTTTGGACAATTTTCCACTTTTCATAAATTAACTGAACAACATATATTTATTTCATTTCTCAACCAATATATAAAAGAATAAATATTTTATTGATTTATTTAACTTGAATGAATACATAAGATCAATATTTAAATATCTTCAACTTCAAGCAACTATGAGAGACCCAACTCTCTATTACAAGACCCAGCTTGTAGTTCTCAGATCCAACTGAGAAATGAGGAATCCAAGCCTCATAATAAGTCCCATCTTGTTGATCTCAAATCTAACTGAGATGTGAGGAATCCAATCCTCATACAAGACCCAGCTTGTAAACAGGCACCAACCTGATAGAATGAACCTTCATTCAATCCATTATATATACATATATATACTTCAACAAATTCAACTACACTTCTTCTCACCATTCTTTCTTGTTTATATAGTCTTCCAACTAGTGTGAATTTGAAACATTGTGTCTATATTGAACCATTGTACCTTTTCATTTAAATGATAATATTAAACTTTAATTGATATAATTTTTCCTTTTTATTCTTTATTCATAATGCTCATGATTTAACTCTCTTTTAATCATGATTGTGTATTGGTTCATTTGTCCTCATGAATTGATCACAAACATGGATTGACTCATTATATCGTACTCATGTTTCTGTTGTATCCTTTTCCCTGTATTGTTATGGTGTTAATTCTTTGTCGAATTATAGAGATGAAATCTGTATGAGGTGCTTCCTTCAAACCATTTTCATGTTACCATATGCGCAGAACCACGGGATTATTAATTTAAGTGTTGCCTCTTCTTTTACCCTTATTTATTTATTCCATACGACTACAAGTGGTGACCAGGTGCTAGGCCAAGTGAGTGCTTGATTACTTGTCAAAATCAATGATCACATTTTAATGTCACAATGAGATGGATGGTTCTCATTTACTTCAGAACTTCAGCTATTCGTGGCTCCTGGATTCTGGAGTAGCAATTCCTCTGGAGTGATTACCTACCGAATAAGTCATAAACCGGTGGTGACCACTTGCTTTTGTTTAACACCTCCACTTACGTTATCCTTCTACTATGCTTGATCATCGGTTGAGAATGCTCCCGAATTAGATCAATGATTAGCGTTAACTTCGGCCTTTAGCGCTTCGGGCAGTCACTGGTGTTAGAAACTGGTTTCCCCTGAAGCACATATTCCCGAAGTGACGTAACTTGTCGACGTCATTACTGACTTGGCACTGGTTGAGTGGCTGCCACGTGTCACTTAGATTCATGACTTACACATACCTGAAATTCCAATTTCATCTTGACACTTTTCATCATCTGATTGTGCCACATGTCCTTGCTGACGTGGATCTCTTCATGTGGAACATGTTCTTCTCCTAGATCTAACAGTTGTCCTAAATTCTGAAATATTTCTCAAATCGGACGACTCATGTCCTCTTATGAACATTTGTGGCTTACATTGTCCTTCCACTTTACTCGATCCAACGGTCGATATATTATGCGAAGTGTTCCTTGGATCGGATGACTCATGTCCACTTCAGGACTTCAGCCTTCAGGTAATCTTACCCGTTCTGGGCTTCTTTTCTCTGGAGTAGTCAGCGTCGAGGTTGATTGTTGTTCTACTCAGCTTTAATCCAATTGCTAAGATATCTTTCGAAGCTATTGCTTCATATCTGTCAGTTGAGATCTAATTCTTCTGACTTCCCCTCGATCTGACGGTCCTACTTTTTCCTGAAATCTACATCAGCTAATAGGATTATTTTCCTTCTTTACGTGGGTTTTCGCTATGATCCAATGGTCAGGTTTGCATCTAAATTCTAGATGAATTGCTCTCATCGCGTGATCTTTTATAAAGGTTTCCCTTGTTCAGTAAGCTTTTCTCCTATGGAATTTTTGCAGCGCTTTCTCTCTTGAAATTTGATCATATAATCATTGTTGATCCTATCGTAATCAACAATAATCATGAATTGCTTCAGCCTTAAGGTGATTTTATTCTACTGATCTTTATTATACTTTTCCTCATGAGCTTAAGCTTGCTGCTCTGTTGCATTCTCTTTCCATCATGGACCCTTCATTACACATGGAAAGACCTTATCAGTCATCCTGAAACTAATGCCAACTGTATAATTGTTCATGAATTATTCATGTTGCCATCATAACAACTTATCATGACTGTTGACATCAATGACAACATATCAATGGCAATGTGTCCAACAGAAGGATAGATCGCGTATGTACACATATGTATACGGAAAAATTGTGTATATGTAGTAAAACGCTTCCAGGGAAATGATTAAGCCAAGAAACTCAGATGCAAAGTAAAAATAGGTTGTCAAGCAATCAGGCGACAAGGAAACTTGGGCTAACAGAGAGCAATTCCAAGAGAAAAACACTCCAAACCACAAACAAAAGATCATCCCCCAGTATGGTCACCATTTATGTTACGAGGAAAATCTCTCTATGGCTTGTGGTAAACCAAAACAGATGGAATGACATGAAAAAATCAACTCTAATCCCAAAGATGTTGTATAAATGAAATGCTAACAAGACAAGGTCAAGTACCTACCTCGTCCGGACGTACGATGAAGACCATTGTTGAGCACGCAACTCAAAGCTTTATACCTACAACTTGTCTTCAACAACCAAGATACGCAAGCATATAGTGATAATATATAATGTTAGCATACAAAATAGCATAATCCATTAACATACATGACAAATACACCCAGGGAATAACAATTCAAATATTTGCAAGATATCAATTGGACGAGAAAATAGTATTTCTATTAAAATAAACAACATATGTATATAGGTTACAAACTTCTATGTCGACACATCTCGGAACCGTGAAACTAAGTCCCTCCAGTTGGGCCTCCACCACTTCAATCCTCCACCAAAGGCAAGCTCATATAAAGGAGACAATGAGGTTCTCCATCAAAGAAGGAAAAACTTGGGGGCTGAACAATGATTTCATACTTTCAAATATAACAGGATGCAAACTCAATGTGAAGTGAAATTTCTCCAAAGTATCTTTTCTCTAAAAAGTTCAATTCTCCTGTCCACGGATTAGATATGGCTCAATTTATAGCCTTCAAATGTAACTGAAGGGTTGAGTTAGAGTGTTTCCAGTATATGGAAGGTCAAGGATCGTGGATCTTGTGACATGACATGGAAACTCGACATAATTTTTAATTCCGAGCACCAAACCTGATGTACGCAGGATATAGTGGAGCAACTTGCGTATACACTTGTTGTCTATCTGGTAGGGTGTGTATATGTGGAAAAATGTTCTTTTTGGATCTGGAAGGTATGAAAGGGGACTTCAAGTCTACATAGGAATTGGAAATTCCATCCAACAAGTTGCATGGGGTGAGGCAAAATTTGCTATAACATATCCCCCCTAATGTGTGAGGTCAGAGGAGTATCTGTGATGGTCGAAATACATTATAATAACTAGAAGTGGAGTAATGGAGACTCAAGCTGGAAGTTCTAGTTACTCATGAGAATATTACAATCCATAATGACTTTGTACACATGGATTCCAATTTGAATTACACTGTAGATCCATGTGGAAATATACCAAATAGTTGTTCATGGCCATGAATAGGAAATAAAAAGTAGACACATGCCATAGGCTATAATAGTTACGAACAAGGCCCAGTGGAATCCAGTCTCAAAATCATTCTAAAGATATTTGTATACAATGGAGTACAATCTGATATCCCATTATCACTGAAGTGATATAGGTATTGGTCCAATGAAAGATAGCAACAAAACAGAAATGTTGCTACTATAAGCTAGAGATCTTCTACAGTATCTTTTGAAGGTGCAAGTCTACATCATGTGAATAGAGGGGTTGATGTTGAACACAATGAGACTTCGATTGATTATCAGTCATTAAGGTATACTTTTAACAAATGCGAGGCAACCTACCGATAATTAAAGTAGGTATCAAGGCACCGAGTACATTCTTACAAGTGTGAATAAGGGTGTTGAGGTTGAACACTTGAATAATCCATCGATCAAGAGACATTGATGTATTCCCAATTGTCGATGGTGGGAGAACCCGCCATTGATGGTTGCAAGCCTCTAGGTACTCATAGGACTCTAGGTATCATTTCCAGAATAGATGAGATGAAGTCGATGGAAGGAGACCCGTTGAAAGGAGAACATTAAGGCATCTCTCATCAGTCAGCATGAGGTACAAAGCAATAGATTTATGATTAGGAACAACTTAGATGAATAGGATGTTTCATGAACCAATGACCCTGTGTGTCTTTCGCATGCACCAGATGCAAGTAGTGCACAAAAAAGGACCTTTGAATAGCAACCAATAAGGAAGACTATTGAAAAAGGTGAGGAAACCACCAATAAGGCTAATTCCATCCAAGACACTGCACAAATTCCAATGTGTGAATAGATTTCTTACTATCTAACACAAGGGAAACCCCCCAATCAACGACCAATGAGGATATGTCCTCTGTTGGGTTCAAGGCTACCTACCTATAATTAAAGTAGGACCCGGGTGCATGGTAGGACTATAGCTTCATGTGATTCTGAGACACACTCAGGGTATGGCCGACATGCAAAGTCAAGAGTTCGGAGAAATGGTCGACACGGGCTTATAGACTTCCTTTAAACAAGAGCATGAGACATATGGATAACTCGGGCAGCATAGAATTGATGATGAAACTTCGTGATGTAGGAGGCATCAACAAAATCTCCATTGGGACTGGAAGAAAAAACAATCGAAGGAGTAAACTCTAAGTAACGAGCTCAGCTTCCTAAGATCATTCTAAACCCAAACTATGGATGGCAAGTGGACTCAAAAGTTTTTCCTCTGTTCAAAGGAGACACAACTGCTGCCAATATGAGATAATATTCTTTTCCTACCCATCTTTTTTTTTTCTTCAAAGGCAAATAAATGCTATGATACAAGAGAGGAAATGAGTGTCACGAGTAAGCAATTGGATCCAAATAGTTGAACATACATATTCTCAATGCAAGGAAGTGCATGCGGGGCATGGACACTTGGGGAAATGTTTCCTCTTAGGGTACATGGTGTCAAGCTACAAAGGCTATAAACAAGGCTTTGCTTGGCTAGTGATGCAAATTATTGAGGTAAGAGGCTTAAAATGAGAAAGGCGAAACTTCCAATAGGCTCAATACTGCAAGCAGGAGGATGGAATGCAATTACAACTTAACTCCAAAGAATGTACTTTTCATAAATTTAGTCCCCTAGGCCCGAAAAAGTATAAAATAATACCCATGGAACTCTTCTAGGCAATGTTCACTAGAGTGTTAATTTTTCGTAATTAGTCTACTTGGTCCGAAAAAGGGTTAAACTTACACCAAATAGACATCCTTTCAAACCCATTTAATGAGTGTGAAAGAGATAAGTTCACTCAGCAATCTTTTCGCTTTTTTAGAGAGTCGAAAAAGAGCTTAACCAAGACTCGGGGGGGAGTCCCATATGTGAAGGTCAGAATGCTTGTGAGTAAGGATATGCAGTTTGAACACAAATTCATATCATAACTATAAGGAACTCTTGGTCCTATGGAATAAAATTTGCATGCGAACCAAATGGCACAAAGGTTCTAACTAGGGAACCCATATTTGGTAGGCCTCTACCACTTAATAACAACACTTCTAGTAGCAGTAAAAAGTTTCTGTGTCGCTAATAAATGGGTTTGTTCCTAAAGTATATAGATCAGTCATATGATAATGCAAGAATGGAAAATGGAGTGACAACCTATCCTATAATGTTAGTGAAAGAAAATACTTGCCGAAGGCACGAACGGGCGATATGACCCTAGAAACTGCAAAAATTCCTAGACAAAACCACCAAAACAAACTCTTTCCACTATACTATTAGTCCATAAGGTCAAAATATGAGCCCAAACTATATGAAATGGGTAAAAAGTTTATACCAATAGTAAAAATAGATCATTTTACCATACCATTTGAGTTTTTTCACCCACATAGTACATTTTAGGCCATTTTTCCCATGATCTTCAAGTGTCGATTGCGGGAGCTACAATCAATGGAATTATCAATCGTCTAAACCAAGTAAGTGCCCTTCCCCTCCTCTTCATTTTCAATGGATTAAAATTCAAATTTATTCCACATTTTTTGAGTTGAAGAGGGCGCACCATATAAACTAGGGTGTATGCGGGTGATAGTTCATTGGGTTGCATACATGGAGGCATGTACACATTCAAAGCAAAGCCTTCCCATGTATATGTGGCCCTATACGCTAATGTTAACATGATATCCCGCATACAAGTCCATAAACAATTTTTTTATAAAATTTAACTCAAAAAATGACTTTCCTTTGGCAGGATGGTGCTTGAATGGAGGGAGAGGGAGCATGAAGAGGTATATGCAGTAGTGGAAAGGTATGTAGGGGCCCAACTAGCTCGAAAAATATGTGTCCTTTATAAATTTTGGGCTCTCAAAGGAATGAGGGCTCAAGTGAGGTTACTCCAGATGCTCGTAAACTATTGGGATCCAGAGACAGTGGAGTGTTTACATCCCACTGTTTATGACTATTGTACCTCACTGCTGACTAACATGAAGAGCCAGCTGACAGATTGCAAACAAGGGAGAAAGAGAAACTTCAGGTTTGCATTCATTTTGTGTAGTTTTTTCTTTGAGCGGGTTCCAGGTTTGAGCCTTAGAGTAGAGATCATTCCACATGGACCGCACGATCCAACCATGTCACGGTGGACCAATGATCCAAAAAGGATCCAGAGAAGACTAAGGACAACTAAGAACTCGGAGAAGTAGCTCAAGAAGCTCAGAATGGCCTCAGCAGATAAAGGAAAAAAAATCAAAGTCCTCAAAACTCAGTAAAAATGGCATCATCGCAAAGAGCGTGTCGCAAGCTTTCCAACGACGCAAACGGATCATCAAATGGAGTTATGGATCAAAATATATTTGCAGTCAAAGCTTGGTCAACCTAGCCCAGTTAGTAGGGGGATGAGTCAGCATCCGTACTATTGATGTCAACATTAGTACGGATGACATCGGCATCCGTACATCATACGTGGCACACGCAGGAGGTGACACATGTCATGCTAACGTCAGCATGGTGATGTGGCAGCACTAGAGGTTGCCATGTGTCACTCATTTTTAGCATTTTCAGGTCATTTTGTGGACCAGTAAAAATGTGCCACGTCACAGTCCATACACCCACGTGGCAGACCATATGGTGACGTGGTAGGTTGATGTGTCAATTAAGGTGGTAGACTTTATGTTGACATGGTAGGTGATTGTACAGTTGGTTGACGTGGCCCAATGGTTGGTTGCCACATGGCCCAGTCATGGGATGCCACGTGGCCCAGTCATGGGATGCCATGTGGCCCAGTCATGGGCTGCCACATGGCAGTGGGGAAATACCCAATGAGGGCCCGAGAACCAATTTCCAAAAATAAAAAGATTGGCAGGTCTGCCAAATCCAGCGGAACCCCGCCAAATCTGGCGCCCAACCGATATATCCAAAACCACTGCTAAAGTTGGCGGAACCACCATGTATTAATATATATATATATATATATATGTTATAACCAACACCCAAAAGGGGCAGCCCGTGGGCTCGACCCCGGGAACTCCCCCAATATATCCACCTTAACTATAGTTCGCCAACCACTAGGCCAAACGACCTCCATTGTTTACATCGCCGCAATTTTTATTTAAAAATTAAATTCGCCCAGTGCACCAGAGAGGAGAGGCGAGCGATGGTACATCTAGCATGATTTACGAGGCAATTATTGTCATTAATTGTAGGTTGCAGGGCATGGAAACCGAGACAGAGTTTCTCTTAGGCCTGGGAGAGCCATATTCAAATTGAGGTGTGGAGACAGTTATTTTTCGGTAATTCGACACTATGAAGTCAATGGTGTTGTTTGTTTTCTGATCTGAGCAAAGCTTATGAAGCTTGATTCCAAAATGAGGTACAATTATGTATTTTTCCAAATTATTTTGTTGAATTAATAAAAAGGCCTACCCATTTGAGAGCAGGACCCGCAGACGTAGTCCACTAGGGACGAAAGTCGTTATCAAGTTTTGTGTTCAGATTTGATGCTTATGTCTCTTCATTATTGAGCTTTTCCTTCTTTAATGGTACACTTTAACTTGTGCTCATTTAATACAATTATTTATAAGTCGCTTCGATGAAAAGATCCTGGATCATGTTGGTATCAGAGCAGTCATCTTTGACATGAATTGTTGAGTGTGAATGCTTACTAGGGCTAAGAATAAGCAGGGTGAAGGAACTCTTAAGTCTTTCAATCCTAAAGTTGGTCGTGCATCCCGAAGGAAGAAAATGGAAGAAGAGGACAAGCATGATGAACAGGAGACAACTTCCATATGGTCTTTTATCACATGTCAGAAATGGTCGAACGAATGTATGGAGACTATGAGAAGAGGATGAAGAAGAAAGGGAAGAAAAAGGAATCACAAGCTGATGATGATGCTTCGGTAAATCAAGGGGTTGGAGGAGACCACCCTGAGCCTCCATCTTCACCATCAAGTTCTAGTTCTTCTTCCTTTGAGCATTCTCATCATTCTAGCCATAAAGCCTCTTTTAAGAAACCATTATTAAATCTTGATGTAAAATTTGATTTACCTATGTTTAATGGAGATTCTAATCCTGAAAAGCTAGATAATTGGATCCAACAGGTTGAAGTATATTGTCGTGTTCAACAGATTGATGAAGAGGAAGTTAAAGTGCAACTGGATTCTCTTCGGTTGGAAGGCACCGCTCTCATATGGTGGGAGAGAAAACTTCAGGACAGAAGTAAGTGTGGTAATGTTCTTTCCTCATGGTCAAAATTTAAATCAGCGATAAGGAAGCAATTTTATCCATTGGGTTATTTACATAAAGGAATGATAGAATGGAAAACTTTAAGACAAAGTAAAGGTAAAACTGTACAAAGTTTCACAAAAGAATTTAGGAAGAAATCTCTTGCATTAAACATTCCTTTGGATTCTTATGAAACTTTAATGAAGTATATTGGCACACTTCACAGTTATATTCATCATACTTTGCTATTGATTAACCCCACCAGTCTTGATGAAGTTTGTGTCCAAGCTACTCACCTTGAGAACAGAGGAAAACATGTTCAAGAAGATCCCATAAAGAAACCTTCCAATCCTCCACATAAGCCATTTAAGAAGTTTAAAAGGACAAGAAGACCGCCACATTAAAGAGATAAGAAGGAAAGCCATCTTGCACTCATTGCAAGAAAAGTGGTCACGATGATGAACATTGTTGGAAACTACATCCAGAGAAGAGACTGGAACAATTCAGTGGAAAGGGGAAGACAAAAACCGTTGCTACAGTGCAACAAGATCTTGGTTCTGATTCAGGAGACGAAGGAAAGATCACAGTAGTTGGAGTACAAGGTAAATATTCCCTTCATGCTAGTTCAAATTCCAATAATGAATCTCATGATGATGAATGAAAGAGGAATGAGTTATTTCATATAAGAGCTGTATCTAAACACACTAATATAGATACATTATTTGATATGGGTTCCCAAGTAAACTTGATATCTGAAGCACTTGTCGAAAAGATGGGTCTTGAAATGAAACCACATCCAAAACCTTATCCTCTCGGTTGGGTATGTGATAAAGCAAAACTTAATGTCATCAAACAATGTAGGTTTAGATTTGTTATTGCTTCAAAGTCGATTGATGAAGTGGATTTGGATGTTGTATCACTTGATATATGTGGCATAGTATTGGGGATTCCTTATCTTTATGATATAAAAGCAGTCTTCTTTCGTCATGAGAACAAATACCACATTACTGGGGGGGAGTGGAATATATTGTTAGATCTCACAGCATGAGGGTAAACACAACACTTGTTGGTGCATGTCAAATGAAGAGACTCATAAACACTAATAAGAGATATGTACTCATGATCATAAGGGAGAAAGATGTCGGAACATCCGACGCTTTCCAAGGATGTGATCCTTCTCATAAGAAAGAATTAATTGATATTGTTTCTAAGTATGATGATATTTTCCAGGAACCAGATGGATTACCTCCTAAGAGGAAAATACAACATGATATACATCTTTAGCAGGATTCTCCTCTTCCTAATGTGGGCATGTACAGGATGTTAGTTGTAGAGACGACAGAGATCAAGAAGTAGGTACAAGGATTATTGGATCAAGGGGTCATCAGGCCCAGCTCATCTCCTTGTGGTTCTTTGATCGTGATGGTGCCAAAGAAAGATGCCACATGGCAAATGTGTGTCGATTATCAAGCCTTAAATAAAATCATGGTGAAAAATCGATACCCTCTTCCTCGTATAGATGATTTACTTAATCAATTAAAGAATGTTGTTTATTTCACTAAGTTGGATTTGCGCAGTGGATACCATCAAATTAGGGTTGCAGAATAGGATGCATGGAATATTGCCTTTAAATCCAAACAGAGATTGTTTGAGTGGTCAGTTATGTCATTTGATCTTTGTAATGCTTCGGCAACTTTCATGCGTGTGATGAATGATGTATTTAGGCCTTTTCTAGATGATTTTGTGATTGTATATTTAGACAACATTATTATTTTTAGTGGGACTCTGGATGAACATGTGAGGTATGTAAAGCAAGTATTGGATACTTTGCAAAGGGAAAGGTTGTATGTAAAATTGTCCAAATGTGAATTTGGCAAGACTGCATTTGTGTACTTAGGTCATATTCTAGGAGGAGGACAATTAAAAATTGATCCTTCCAAGATTGATGTAATTTTAAATTAGCCTGAGCCCAAAAATGTAACCGAGATACAGAGCTTCTTAGGTGCAGTCCAGTATTGGAGGAGGTTCATTTCAAACTTCTCCTTTATAGCAGCTCCTTTGCATGCCTTAACCATTGCGAAGAACATTTTTCAGTGGGTAGGAAAGCAACAAAGATCTTTCGACACTTTGAAGGAAAAGATCAATACCGCACCAGTATTAGCACTGTTGAATCTTCAACAACCCTTTGAGATCAAGACAGATGCCAAAAGATATGCCATGGGTGCAGTATTGATGCAATATCATAAGCCTATTTGTTACCACTCTGAAACTTTTAACCAAGTTGTTGTTAACTATCCTACATATGAAAAAGAGTTGTATGCAATAGTTCAAAGCATAAAGAAATGGAAGCACTACTTGTTAGGGAAGGAAACAATCATACATACAGATCACCAACCCTTACAGTATCTCCAAGAACAAACCAAACTGCAACAATCTCGACATTACAGATGGATGGGATTCCCACAACAATTTCATTTGGTAATCAAGTACAAAAAGAGTACAAGTAACAAGATAGTTGATATGCTTTCTAGACCTCCTATTGTTGCTTCTATTATTTTGAAGAATACTTATTTATCTCATGATAGCTATGTGGAACAATATGCCATTTATGAATATTTTAAAGAAGTATATGAGAAGTTAACCCATGGTGCACAGGTAGAGAACTATTGTATGTAGGGAAAACTACTCTACCATCTTGGAGAGCTATGTATTCCTACAAGTGAACTAGTCCATGTAATACGAGAAGATCACACTTCTCTTGTGTTTGGTAATTTTTGGGTAGGAAACAATATGGCTCATTTGTAGAGGTTTTGTTACTGCCCTCAAATGAAATCAAGTGTAACTAAATATGTAAAGGGGTCTGTGATGTGTTCTACTTGTAATCCCACTAATAAAAAATTGGGGCTATACTCACCACTGCCTATTCCATCCCATCCATGGGAAAGTATCTCCATGGATTTTGTAGGGGGTTTACCAATGTCGAAAAGGGGTCATGACTATTTGATGTTGTAGTGGATAGGTTCAGCAAGATGTGTATCTTAATGCTATGTAAAAAGCATATCACTATTGAGCAGATTGCTAATCTCTTCTTTCAATATGTTTGGGATCACTTTGGCTTACCCACATCCATTATCTCGAATCGAGATACTCGATTCCCTGGGGATTTTTGGACAAGCTTGTGGAGAATGATGGACCCCAAGTTGATGAGGAGAATTGATTTCCATCCACAGACTGACAGACAGACAGAGGTTTTAAATAGAACAGTGGTACTTTTGCTTCGAGGCTACTGCAGCAAGCATCCCAAGTTATGGGATGAATAGATACCCTATGTTTTGGGTACATAGGGTATCTAAGGTTGTTTTGGGTACCTACCTAAGGTTCCTTTGGACTTGGTGTATGGGAGAGATACTGATTCAAATGAAGAAATAAATGAAGAGAGAGCATGCAAGTTCATCCAAAGGATCCAACGGGTACACCAACCAGTCAGGGAACAGTTGGAGAAAAGTCAAGCACAGTATAAAGCTCGACATGACAAATACAAGATTGATCATAAGTTTTAGGTTGGAGACCAGGTATGTCTTCACATTATCAAGAAAATATTGAAGGGTGAAGGAAAGAAACTCAATCCCATTCATTATGGATCCTTCACTATTTTGGAGAAAAGTGGTACCAATGCTTTTCGTTTAGATATTCCACCTTATATGCATATTTACTTAGTTGTAAATGTAGAGAACTAAAAAGTTTTTGAGCCTCCCGTGATCATGGATCAGGATGAGGAAGTTTCAATATTGTCATTTGATGAGTTTTCTCATGAGTACTTGGATGAGTTAAAGAAAGATATCATCATGGACAAAAGGATGAGGACTTCACGCAGGGGTGATTTTGATTATCTTCAAGTAGGATTAAAAGGCACACATCCAAGCAAAGAAAATTGGATTGAGAAGGAAAAGGTGAGGGAACTCTTCCCTCACTTATCTATTGATTGATGAAATCTTTTGGTGTTCCAAAAATCTCTCAATGGGAAGGCGTGATCCAAAAAGGATCTAGAGAAGACTAAGGACATCTTAGAACTCGCAGAAGTAGCTCAGGAAGCTCAAAATGGCCTCAGTAGACAAAGAAAGGGAAAACATTCAAAGTCCTCAAAACTCGGTAAAAGTGGCATCATCATGAAGAGTGTTTCGCAAGCTTTCCAACAGCGCAAACGGCTTGTCAAACGGAGTTACATATCAAAATCTATTCGCGATCAAAGTTTGGTCAACCTAGCCAAGTCAGCAGGGGGATGAGTGAGCATTCGCACTGTTGACGTCAGCATCCCTACAACATACATGGCACATGCAAGAGGTGACATGTGTCATGCTGACATCATCATGGTGACGTGGAAACACCAGAGGCTACCATATGTCACTCATTTTTGGCATTTTCGGGTCATTTCGTGGACCAGTAAAAATGTGCCATGTGGCAGACCGTACAACCACGTGGCAGGTTGATGTGGCAGTTGAGGTGGCAGACTATACATTGACGTGGCATGTGATTGTACAATTTATTGACGTTTCCCAATGGTTGGTTGCCACATGGCCCAGTCATGGGCTGCCACGTGGCAGTGGGAAAATGCCCAATGAGGGCCCGAGAACCAATTTCCAAAAATAAAAAGATTGGCGGGTCCGCCAAATTGGGCGGAACCTCTCCAAATATGGCCCCCAATGGATATATACAAAACCACTGCTAAAGTTGGTGGAATCACTGTGTATTAATATATATATGTTATAACCAACACCCAAAATGGGAGGCCCGCGAGCTCGACCCCGAGACCTCCCCCAATATATTTTCCTTAACTATAGTCTGCCAACCACTAAGCCAAATGGCCTCCATTGTTTACATCACTGCAATTTTTATTTAAAATTGAATCCACCCAGTGCACGAGAGAGGAGAGGTGCGCAACAGTACGACCAACATGATTTATGAGGCAATTTTTAGCATTAATTGAAAGTTGCAGGGCATAGAAACCGAGATAGAGTTTCTCTTGGTCCTGGGAGTGCCATAGTCGAATTGAGTTGTGGAGACAGACCTTTTTCGATAATTCAATGCCATGAAGTCAATGGTGTTGTCTGTTTTCTTATCTGAGCAAAGCTTATGAAGCTTAATTCCATAATGAGTTATACTTATGTATTTTTCCAAATTCTTTTGCTAAATTAATAAAAAGGCCTACCCATTTGAGAGCAGGACCCGCAGACGTAGTCCACCCGGGACGAACATCGTTATGAAGTTTTTTGCTCAGATTTGATGCTTATGTCTCTTCATTATTGATATTTTCCTTTTATAATGGTGCACTTTAATTTATTCTCATTTAATACAACTCTTTATAAGTCACTTCGATGAAAAGATCATTGATCAACCGACATGATGAGGTGGCTAGGAGGTGTTAGGGTGTCAACCCCCTAGAATGACGAGTTATATTTTTGGTGGCATTGATAGGTCATTGCCATTAACGAATACCCTTATGATGTGATCAACTATAGAGGGGATCCAGATATTCCTTTGCCACCAAGTTCCGCCTATGGTGATATTGGTAAGAAAAGTTTTTAAATATTTCACTTTTTTGTGTTTTTCAAAAAGAATAAAAAACGCAAATATGTTTGTATGGTATAAAGTATTAACAATTTCTTTGCCATCCATATGTAGTTCCACGACAACCATATGGATTCCAACAACATCGGTAGAGGATTCAATGAGATGAGCATGTGAGAGGAGATGCGGAGAGAGTGTTGCAAAATGTACAAGGGAACCTGTCTCGATTGACGCATAGGATTCCTATGGTTCAATTGGAGGATCCGCCAGAGGCTATGCAGTGACAGGTGGTGGGTGTGCCCAGTGTGTGGGTGAATCTCTTCTACCATCTTGCAAACATTGTACTCTGCTATCATGATATGCATTTGACGCCACAGGCGTAGATGCCATGGTCATATATATATATAGACCATATATGTATTTTGAGTGTTTGAGCCCCATTTTGTACTTTGACACCATATTTTTTGAAAAGATGAAATATAAAAATTTGGTCCAAAGGGTATGTCTAAATATCCTTCTATCTCTTTCTATATAAGAGTTGTATCTAAACACACTAAGATAGATACATTATTTGATCTGGGTTCTGAAGTAAACTTGATATATGAAACACTTGTTTAAAAGATGGGTCTTGAAACAAAACCACATCCAAAACCTTATCCTTTGGTTGGGTATGTGATAAATTAAAACTTAATGTCATCAGACAATGTAGGGTCAGATTTTCTATTGCTTCAAAGTTGATTGATGAAGTGGATTTGGATGTTGTATCACTTGATATATGTGGCATAGTATTGGGGAGTCCTTATCTTTATGATAGAAAAGCAGTCTTCTTTCGTCATGAGAACAAATACCACCTTACTAAGGGGGGAGTGGAATACATTGTTAGAGCTCACAGCATGAGGGTAAACAAAACACTTGTTAGTGCATGTCAAATGAAGAGACTCATAAACACTAATAAGAGATATGTACTCATGTTCATAAGGGAGAAAGATGTCAGAACATCCAACGCTTTCCAAGGATGTGATTCTTCTCCTAAGAAAGAATTAATTGATATCGTTTCTAAGTATGGTGATATTTTCCAGGAACTAGATGGATTACCTCCTAAGAGGGAAATCCAACATGAGATACATCTTCAGCAGGATTCCCCTCTTCCTAATGTGGGCATGTACAGAATGTTAGTTGTAGAGACGACAAAGATCAAGAAGCAGGTACAAGGCTTATTGGATCAAGGGGTCATCAGGCCCAGCTCATCTCCTTGTGGTTCTCCGATTGTGATGGTGCCAAAGAAAGATGCCACATGGAAAATGTGTGTCAATTATCGGGCCTTAAATAAAATCATGGTGAAAAATCGATACCCTCTTCCTCGTATAGATGATTTACTTGATCAGTTAAAGAATGTTGTTTATTTCACTAAGTTGGATTTGCGCAGTGGATACCATCAAATTAGGGTTGCATAATAGGATGCATGGAAGACTGCCTTTAAAACCAAACAGGGATTGTTTGAGTGGTCAGTTATGTCATTTGTGCTTTGTAATGCTTCGGCAACCTTCATGCGTGTGATGAATGATGTATTCAAGCCTTTTCTAGATGATTTTGTGATTGTATATTTAGATGACAGTCTTATTTTTAGCGGGACTTGGGATGAACATGTGAGGCATGTAAATCAAGTATTGGATACTTTGCAAAGGGAAAAGTTGTATGTAAAATTGTCCAAATGTGAATTTGGCAAGACTGCACTTGTGTACTTAGGTCATATTCTAGGAGGAAGACAATTAAAAATTGATCCTTCCAAGATTGATGTAATTGTAAATTTGCCTGAGCCCAAAAATTTAACCAAGATACCGAGCTTCTTAGGTGCAGTCCAGTATTAGAGGAGGTTCATTTCAAACTTCTCCTTTATAGAAGCTCCTTTTCATGCCTTAACCATTGTGAAGAACACTTTTCAGTGGGGAGGAAAGAAACAAAAATCTTTCGACACTTTGAAGGAAAATATCAGTACCGCACCAGTATTAGCATTGTTGAATCTTCAACAGCCCTTTGAGATCGAGACAGATGCCAGCGGATACGCCATGGGTGTAGTATTGATGCAATATCATAAGCATATTTGTTACCACTCTGAAACTTTTAACCAAGCTGTTGTTAACTATCCTACATATGATAAACAGTTGTATGCATTAGTTCAAAGCGTAAAGAAATGGAAGCACCACTTGTTAAGGAAGGAAAAAATCATACATACAGATCACCAACCCTTACAGTATCTCCAAGGACAAACCAAACTGCAACAATATCGACATTATAGATGGATGGGATTCCCACAACAATTTCATTTGGTAATCAAGTAAAAAAAGGGTACAAGTAACAAGGTAGTTGATATCATTTCTAGACCTGCTATTATTGCTTCTATTATTTTGAAGAATACTTATTTATCTCATGATAGCTATGTGGAACAATATGCCATTGATGAAAATTTTAAAGAAGTATATGAGAAGCTAACCCATGGTGCACAGGTAGAGAACTATTGTCTACAGGGAAAACTACTCTACCATCTTGGAAAGCTATGTATTCCTACAAGTGAACGAGTCCATGTAATATGAGAAGCTCACACTTCTCTTGTGTCTGGGCATTTTGGGGTAGGAAAAACTATGGCTCTCTTGCAGAGGTTTTGTTACTGGACTCGAATGAAAGAAAGTGTAACTAAATATGTAAAGGGGTGTGTGATGTGTTCTACTTGTAAGCCCACTAATAGAAAACTGGGGTTATACTCACCACTACCTATTCCATCTCATCCATGGGAAAGTATCTCCAGAGATTTTGTAGGGGGTTTACCAATGTTGAAAAGGGGTCATGACTATTTGTATCTTGTAGTGGATAGGTTCAACAAGATGTGTATCTTAATGCCATGTAAAAAGCATATCACTGCTGAGGAGATTGCTAATCTCTTCTTTTAGTATATTTGGGCTCACTTTGGGTTACCCACATCCATTATATCGGATCGGGATACTCGATTCCTTGGGGATTTTTGGACAAGCTTGTGGAGAATGATGGACACTAAGTTGATGAGGAGCACTTCTTTCCATCCATAGACCGATGGATAGAGGGAGGTTGTAAACTGAACAGTGGTACTTTTTCTTCGAGGCTACTACAGCAAGCATCCCAAGTTATGGGATGAACAGATACCCTATGTACAACATGATTACAACTGAGCCTTACATTCCTCCACTTAGTGTTCGCCTTTTGAGACATGTTTTGGGTACCTACTTAAGGTTCCTTTAGACTTGATGTATCGGAGAGATACCAATTCAAATGAAGAAATAAATTAAGACAGAGCCCGCAAGTTCATCTAGAGGATCCAGCAAGTACACCAAGCAGTCAGGGAACAATTGGAGAAAAGTCAAGCATAGTATAAAGCTCGGCATAACAAACACAAGGTTGATCATCAGTTCCAGGTTGGAGACCAAGTATGTCTTCACATCAGCAAGGAAATATTGAAGGGTTAAGGATCGTACTCTGATTTTTTTGAGAAGTTAAGTTTAGGAAAGTTCCAAAGCGCCAAAGCCTGAATCAGTCAGGGTCGTTGATCCCAAAGAAGAGACGTGGATCGTTCATCAGCAAGGGGACACGTGGAGGATGGATATTCACTCTGTTGGACAACCATTGGATCAGGGAGGACGAGTGTCAGAGGATCTGACGCTCCAGAAGGATCCACTCCAGAGATTTGTGGTGGTTGAGATTTGAGATTGTCGAAGGCCGAAGTCCCGAGCGGATGATAGTCGTTGATCTAGAAGCGGATGCGTGGTGCCATATTTGGAATTCTGGGTACGGAACACTCCGGAGGATAGTAGAGGGTGAAAGCATCAAAGTCCCGAAGGAGATCTCAATCGTTGATCGAGAAGGAGGTTGAAAGATCGTTGATCTGGTTGAGGAGGCCAAAGTCCCAAAGCGGGAGCACAACCATTGATTGGGGAGGACGCGTTAGTAGATCTTCCACTCTAGAAGATAACCAGTTAGCAGTGGCAAGGGTTCAAGAATTGAGTTTCATGAAGGCTGGACTCATGGAGGAAATCCTAGACATAGATTAAAGGGGACAAGTGTCGAAAGATCTTCTACTCCGGAATATTATCACATAGGGAAAGGCAGGGGTTTGATATTTCAGGTTCCCGAAGGTCGGATCCACGGAGGAGATCTTGGCTGTAGGTTCAGGGAGATAGGTGGCAACATATCGTTAACTTTGGAAGATTGGAGTATGGAGGAAAGCGAGACTTGATATTTCAAAACCCCAAAGTCTGGAATCGCAAATAGATTGTATCCGTTGATTTAAGAGGGGTAGATCTAGTCCATGGATTTAGAAGGGACAGATCTGAAGCGTCAACTCAGGCATACCGTCAAGATCGGAAGATCAACGGTCCCATAGCATTTTTGGGGATTGAAGGTGCATGAAATTTAGCAGGCAATCGTGTGTTTGTGCAAGGACACAGTCCGGGGCCATATGAAGAAGGGGCTAGTGAAAAGGAGTTAGCGCCCACAAATTGAAGAGCGCGCAGACAAAGGGTGCGGGTGTCACAGGACCTACGCCTAATGAAGAAAGGGGCATGTGTATGATCGTTTTGGGCTCAATCAGGAGCCCGACAAGTTGTTCCGACTCAGAATAAATAAAGATCCACTGACTGAGAGGTCGCATAACCCCGGGAGGGTAGGGGGGCTGCATCAGGTGGTAGCAAAGATGAATTTTGTTTGCAGATAGAAAACAAAGGAGACAGAGGACAAAGTCATTATTTGTCTACATATGTAGGTAAAGGAGAGATGGTGAAAGGATATACTCTGATACTAGGTGATATCAAAGCTTGAATTTTCGTTTGTAGATTTCAGGCGAAAGAGAAAGAGGAGAAGGCCAAATTTTTGTTTGCAGAAAACAGACAAGAAGAAGGAAAAAGGAGATGATATGGTAACATCAGATGATATCAGAGGTTCAAATTTGCCTGTAGACAAAAGGTAAAAGGAAGGCAGAGTATTGATGCTCTATGAGGAAGTTGTTGCATGTGCAGAACAACAACAAAAATTTAAACAACCAGGTGAGTTGTCAGAGAAGATGGAGATGCTCACGGATGCAGGGTAATCCAAAAGACTTGTTAGAAGGGCATGTAGAAGGGTGAAATGGTTATTGAAGTCCATAAGCATGGTCAAGGCAAGGATCGCCAGTAGAGGAGTAAAGTTGAGATGGATAAAGAGCTCAACGAGGTAAGAGCGAGAATGGAGAAGCTCGCATTTAAAATGTAGAGGGATGCTAAGGTGCATTGGGTGTATGCGTGGCCCATGAAGAAGAAGGTGAAGTGGAAAATCAAGAGATTTTTGGCCAGAGGACAGAAACAACTGTTAAAGAGGTGGTTGAGATATGTCTAAAGCCTCACTGACATAAAGGAAGAACAGATTCACATCTGTGAACCGGAAGTTGGGAGACACCTCAATGATTAGGAGGAGGTGAGATCAGATGAAGATCTCATAAACTTCCAGGTGGGAAGAAATAGACTTTCAAATTGCCAAGTGGAAAAATGGAAAGAGATCAAGTGGAGGTCTCGTATGTTGCCAGAAGGGCAGTGATGTGGGAAATGAGATGGGATCAGTTGATCTCATAGACTTCCAGGTGGGCAGAAGAGAAGTTCCAAATTTCCAAGTGGGAAGGGAGAAGGAAATGAGACTGTCAGAAAGTCTCAGAAGTGGGTTCAAGTTAACAAGGAGCACTGATAGGTGAAGATTCATGTGGGTTTGCAGACCATGTGAATGAATATGATGAGAAGTTAAATACTCTCACCATCTAGGAGGAGGATCGGAGGAGCGGTCTAATTATTGGAGGGATCAAGGAATTCCTGCCAAACAACCAAGAAGGGGCCAGTGCACATGATGTAAGTGCAATAACAGAGGGAAGACAGCCAACAGACACTGTCAAATAGGAAGAAATGGAGCAGACATTGATGTCTACCCCAGCAAAAGAAGATGAGAATTCAGAAGAATGGCTCAAATTTTTCAGCGAGGAAGTTGAAACAGAGATGACTATAGCACTAGAGCCTACAGCAGAAGGATAAATAGACAGCATGGATTTTGTTAAGTTGCATGAAGGGTTGGAAGCCCTAGAGAGAAGGGTAATGGTGCAAAGAGTGCACATCCAACAGGCTAAGTTGGAAGCAGATAGAGGAGCATACCAGCCAAGAGAGAAATTAGAGGAAGTTGGAGATATGCCAGCAAGAGAACTAACAAAAGAAAATATATCAGAGGAGGTGATTGAGCAGCAGGTTAGTCAAGAAGAGACAGCAAAATTGGAGTCTGCAGTAGGGTGGCAAGCTAAGGCCACAAGAAATGGAGAAAATCGTAAGGGGGGTCAAGTTGATCTACCCATTGATGAGAAGGAAGAAGTGGAGTAGAGAAGATTGCATAAGAAGAGCCAACCACTGGAACAGATGGACAGGGTGATAGAAGAGCTAAGGAGGTTGATGTTGAGGTCGGTAGAAGTAGTCAGCAAAGGGAAGTTGAACAAAGGAGATCCTACCATAGCATCAGGAAAGAAGAAGAAGAGGAAGCAACAGCAGCAGCATAGCTGGAGAGGACCAAGAGGATAGCTCCAAGGGAAAGTTTGGGATCCATGAGGATTTCAACACTAGAAAAAAGGAGCTCATGAGAAGGAGCTCATGATTTTCCCAATAGGGGAGTATGATGCAAGATCATCGCTCCACCAAAGCAACGCGCTAGCATTCCAGCACATCAACGCGCATTTCAGAGAGGGAGAGGAATTGACCCTCCCATTTTTGAATTTGAAATCTGATCCCATGGGGATTTGCGTTGTAAGGTTGTAAGAACCAAGCCATGCCTTTGTATAGGTAGTAGATAGGGTTGCCTTAATGGTTGCTTGTAGTAGGTATGGGTCGTAGTCAGGTCTGGATCAACATTTATGTAATGAAGTCGTAGGAGTATGGTGGCGTAACTAAGACAGTGATAGCACTAAGGAGGTGAAGAGGATAAGCTTGTAGAGCCCTCTTTTGTAAAGGAGAGAAAGAAGAGAGAGATGTCTGTAGAGGGGTTTGAGAAGATCTTAGGAGGTCTTAGAAGCAGAACTCATGATAGAGTTAGGTTAGAAGAGATTGTGAGAACTGGGACTCTGTTACAGCCGTGAGATCGGAAGAGCGGCTTCCGATCTCACCAGAGATTTGTGGTGGTTGAGATTTGAGATTGTCGAAGGCCGAAGTCCCGAGCGGATGATAGTCGTTGATCTAGAAGCGGATGCGTGGTGCCATATTTGGAATTCTGGGTACGGAACACTCCGGAGGATAGTAGAGGGTGAAAGCATCAAAGTCCCGAAGGAGATCTCAATCGTTGATCGAGAAGGAGGTTGAAAGATCGTTGATCTGGTTGAGGAGGCCAAAGTCCCAAAGCGGGAGCACAACCATTGATTGGGGAGGACGCGTTAGTAGATCTTCCACTCTAGAAGATAACCAGTTAGCAGTGGCAAGGGTTCAAGAATTGAGTTTCATGAAGGCTGGACTCATGGAGGAAATCCTAGACATAGATTAAAGGGGACAAGTGTCGAAAGATCTTCTACTCCGGAATATTATCACATAGGGAAAGGCAGGGGTTTGATATTTCAGGTTCCCGAAGGTCGGATCCACGGAGGAGATCTTGGCTGTAGGTTCAGGGAGATAGGTGGCAACATATCGTTAACTTTGGAAGATTGGAGTATGGAGGAAAGCGAGACTTGATATTTCAAAACCCCAAAGTCTGGAATCGCAAATAGATTGTATCCGTTGATTTAAGAGGGGTAGATCTAGTCCATGGATTTAGAAGGGACAGATCTGAAGCGTCAACTCAGGCATACCGTCAAGATCGGAAGATCAACGGTCCCATAGCATTTTTGGGGATTGAAGGTGCATGAAATTTAGCAGGCAATCGTGTGTTTGTGCAAGGACACAGTCCGGGGCCATATGAAGAAGGGGCTAGTGAAAAGGAGTTAGCGCCCACAAATTGAAGAGCGCGCAGACAAAGGGTGCGGGTGTCACAGGACCTACGCCTAATGAAGAAAGGGGCATGTGTATGATCGTTTTGGGCTCAATCAGGAGCCCGACAAGTTGTTCCGACTCAGAATAAATAAAGATCCACTGACTGAGAGGTCGCATAACCCCGGGAGGGTAGGGGGGCTGCATCAGGTGGTAGCAAAGATGAATTTTGTTTGCAGATAGAAAACAAAGGAGACAGAGGACAAAGTCATTATTTGTCTACATATGTAGGTAAAGGAGAGATGGTGAAAGGATATACTCTGATACTAGGTGATATCAAAGCTTGAATTTTCGTTTGTAGATTTCAGGCGAAAGAGAAAGAGGAGAAGGCCAAATTTTTGTTTGCAGAAAACAGACAAGAAGAAGGAAAAAGGAGATGATATGGTAACATCAGATGATATCAGAGGTTCAAATTTGCCTGTAGACAAAAGGTAAAAGGAAGGCAGAGTATTGATGCTCTATGAGGAAGTTGTTGCATGTGCAGAACAACAACAAAAATTTAAACAACCAGGTGAGTTGTCAGAGAAGATGGAGATGCTCACGGATGCAGGGTAATCCAAAAGACTTGTTAGAAGGGCATGTAGAAGGGTGAAATGGTTATTGAAGTCCATAAGCATGGTCAAGGCAAGGATCGCCAGTAGAGGAGTAAAGTTGAGATGGATAAAGAGCTCAACGAGGTAAGAGCGAGAATGGAGAAGCTCGCATTTAAAATGTAGAGGGATGCTAAGGTGCATTGGGTGTATGCGTGGCCCATGAAGAAGAAGGTGAAGTGGAAAATCAAGAGATTTTTGGCCAGAGGACAGAAACAACTGTTAAAGAGGTGGTTGAGATATGTCTAAAGCCTCACTGACATAAAGGAAGAACAGATTCACATCTGTGAACCGGAAGTTGGGAGACACCTCAATGATTAGGAGGAGGTGAGATCAGATGAAGATCTCATAAACTTCCAGGTGGGAAGAAATAGACTTTCAAATTGCCAAGTGGAAAAATGGAAAGAGATCAAGTGGAGGTCTCGTATGTTGCCAGAAGGGCAGTGATGTGGGAAATGAGATGGGATCAGTTGATCTCATAGACTTCCAGGTGGGCAGAAGAGAAGTTCCAAATTTCCAAGTGGGAAGGGAGAAGGAAATGAGACTGTCAGAAAGTCTCAGAAGTGGGTTCAAGTTAACAAGGAGCACTGATAGGTGAAGATTCATGTGGGTTTGCAGACCATGTGAATGAATATGATGAGAAGTTAAATACTCTCACCATCTAGGAGGAGGATCGGAGGAGCGGTCTAATTATTGGAGGGATCAAGGAATTCCTGCCAAACAACCAAGAAGGGGCCAGTGCACATGATGTAAGTGCAATAACAGAGGGAAGACAGCCAACAGACACTGTCAAATAGGAAGAAATGGAGCAGACATTGATGTCTACCCCAGCAAAAGAAGATGAGAATTCAGAAGAATGGCTCAAATTTTTCAGCGAGGAAGTTGAAACAGAGATGACTATAGCACTAGAGCCTACAGCAGAAGGATAAATAGACAGCATGGATTTTGTTAAGTTGCATGAAGGGTTGGAAGCCCTAGAGAGAAGGGTAATGGTGCAAAGAGTGCACATCCAACAGGCTAAGTTGGAAGCAGATAGAGGAGCATACCAGCCAAGAGAGAAATTAGAGGAAGTTGGAGATATGCCAGCAAGAGAACTAACAAAAGAAAATATATCAGAGGAGGTGATTGAGCAGCAGGTTAGTCAAGAAGAGACAGCAAAATTGGAGTCTGCAGTAGGGTGGCAAGCTAAGGCCACAAGAAATGGAGAAAATCGTAAGGGGGGTCAAGTTGATCTACCCATTGATGAGAAGGAAGAAGTGGAGTAGAGAAGATTGCATAAGAAGAGCCAACCACTGGAACAGATGGACAGGGTGATAGAAGAGCTAAGGAGGTTGATGTTGAGGTCGGTAGAAGTAGTCAGCAAAGGGAAGTTGAACAAAGGAGATCCTACCATAGCATCAGGAAAGAAGAAGAAGAGGAAGCAACAGCAGCAGCATAGCTGGAGAGGACCAAGAGGATAGCTCCAAGGGAAAGTTTGGGATCCATGAGGATTTCAACACTAGAAAAAAGGAGCTCATGAGAAGGAGCTCATGATTTTCCCAATAGGGGAGTATGATGCAAGATCATCGCTCCACCAAAGCAACGCGCTAGCATTCCAGCACATCAACGCGCATTTCAGAGAGGGAGAGGAATTGACCCTCCCATTTTTGAATTTGAAATCTGATCCCATGGGGATTTGCGTTGTAAGGTTGTAAGAACCAAGCCATGCCTTTGTATAGGTAGTAGATAGGGTTGCCTTAATGGTTGCTTGTAGTAGGTATGGGTCGTAGTCAGGTCTGGATCAACATTTATGTAATGAAGTCGTAGGAGTATGGTGGCGTAACTAAGACAGTGATAGCACTAAGGAGGTGAAGAGGATAAGCTTGTAGAGCCCTCTTTTGTAAAGGAGAGAAAGAAGAGAGAGATGTCTGTAGAGGGGTTTGAGAAGATCTTAGGAGGTCTTAGAAGCAGAACTCATGATAGAGTTAGGTTAGAAGAGATTGTGAGAACTGGGACTCTGTTACAGCCCAGTTTTTGTAAACATCTGTATAGAAACACAGAGATAATAGAAAAGAAGTTTTTCCTGCACATGGTGTGTCCATGTATTTATGTTTATTGTTATGCTTTTACATGTCGTTCATGTTTTGAATGTGTGAACTAGTGAAGTGTTGAATAAGTTTCAATTGTTTATCGTCTTTGAGTTTCGAGTGCAAGGAGTACACATTGTCCGAAAAGGAGTGCATTGATAGAGGTGAGTTAACCTCACAAAAGCTCAAAAGGGATAACGCAAGGAGTGTGTGGGAAGCGGACTTATTCTAAGTCCTAAAGCTCAGAAGAGACAACGCGTTCAAGAGCACAAGCAAGAACCAAATAGTCGGGTTCACAACAGAAAGTTCAAGGGTCGAAGCCTTTGAACACCAACAAAATATTCCAATACCGAAGAAGTCAAAAGCTCAGGAGGAGGAGTGACAATAACCATCATATCAGTTGTAGAGAGGAGTCTGGACCATTATATCTAAGTCCAACAAACAAAGGAGGCTTAGAGGAGAAGAACAGTTCCCATCCGTTGGACCTGAGTGCATAGGATCAACAATCATTGGATCTAGATGGAAGTGCATGAGCCTTAATGATGTGTACATGCAGGAGGGTGGACTTGTTAAAAGTCCCAAAGTCCCGAATTCATTTTGGACCGTCCATCATTTGGGAGGACGCGTGGCGGAGATCCATCAATTTCGGGTGGAAACACTTCGGGAGGAACGAGCGCACAGAAGTCTGAAGCTTTCGAAGAGTCAAAGAGCCAGAGGAAATCTGAATCGTCAGATTTAGAAGAACACGTGTCATCGAATCATAAGATCAAGAGAAAGACGAGGGATGGAATGTTGAAACACCCAAACCCTGAATAGTCGAAGAGCCGAGGGTCGTCGATCTGCGAGGGGATAGTTGTCATCAAATCTGAGTCTCTGGGTGAAAGCACTCTGGGAGAAATGAGCACATAGGAGTTTGAGACTCCCGAAGCCTGAAGTGTTGGAGAGTCGAAATTCCGAAGAGCCAAAGACCCATAGAGGAATCTAGACCGTCAGATCCAGAAAGGGCACGTGGCGAAAGACCGTGAACTCCGGGTGAAATCACTTTGGGAGAATGTGAAGGAGAAGAGTTTGAAATTGCCAAAG
Source organism: Picea abies (assembly GCA_900067695.1). Taxonomy (NCBI): domain Eukaryota; kingdom Viridiplantae; phylum Streptophyta; class Pinopsida; order Pinales; family Pinaceae; genus Picea; species Picea abies. The sequence goes on from CBVK0102483163.1 coordinate 38,796, forward strand.
CCTGAAGTCCTGAATTCTCGAATTCATTTTGGACTGTCCATCATCTTGGAGGATGTGTGGCGGAGACCCATCCATTTCGGGTGGAAACGCTCCGAGAGGAACGAGCACACAGAAGTCTGAAGCTTCTGAAGAGTCGAAGAGGCGGAGGAAATATGAACTGTCAGATTCAGAAGAACATGTTTCATCGAATCGTAATATCAAGAGAAAGATGAGGGATGGAATGTTGAAACACCTTAACCCCGAATAGCCAAGCGTCGTAGATCTACGAGGGGACAGTTTTCAGCAGATCTAAGTCTCCAGGTGAAAGCACTTCGGGATAAATGAGCGCATAGGATTTTGAGACTCCCAAAGCCCGAAGCGTCGGAGAGCCGAAGCGTCGGAGAGCCGAAGAGCCGAAGAGGAATCTGGACCATCAGATCTAGAAAGGGCACATAGCGAAAGATCGTGAACTCCAGGTGAAAACACTCTGGGAGAACACGAAGGAGAAGAGTTTGAAATCGCCAGAAGAGTTTGAAATCACCGAACCCTGAACAACTGAAGCGGATGATAGTCGTTGATCTGAGTTGGACAGATGTCACCAAATCGTGAACTTCGGAGGATCTTACTCATAGGTTTTTGAGAAGTTAAGTTTCGGAAAGTTTCGAAGCGTCGAAGCTCAAAGTATTCAGGTTCGTTGATCCCAAAGGAGAGACGTGGATCGTTGATCTACGAGGGGACATGTGGAGGACGAATATTCACTCTGTTGGACAGTCGTTGGATCAAGGAGGACAAGTGTTAGAGGATCCAACACTCTGGAAGGATCCACTCCGGATATTTTTGGTGGTTGAGATTTGAGATCGTCGAAGGTCGAAGTCCCGAGCTAACGACATCCCTTGATCTGGAAGTGGACACGTGGTGCCAAATCTGGAATTATAGGTATGGAACACTCTGGAGGATAGCAGAGGTTGAAAGTGTCAAAGTCTCGAAGGAGATATCAATTGTTTATCAAGGAGGAGGTCGAAAGACCGTTGATCTAGTTGAGGAGGCCAAAGTCCCAAAGCGGGAGCAGGACCATTTATTGGGGAGGATGCACGTCAGTAGATCTTCCACTCTGGAAGATAATCAGTCAGCAGTGGCGAGGGTTCGAGAATTGAGTTTCCCGAAGGCTAGACTCACAAAGGAAATCCTAGCCATAGATTAAAAGGGACAAGTGTTGATAGATCTTCTACTCCGAAATATTATCACACAAGGAAAGGCAGGAGTTTGAGATTTCAGGTTCCCGAAGGCCAGATCCATGGAGGAGATCCTGGTTGTAGGTTCGATGAGACCGGTGGTAATAGATCATTAACTCTAGAAGATTGGAATATGGAGGAAAGCAAGACTTGAGATTTCAAAACCCCAAAGTCACGTATCGCGAATAGATCGTATTTGTTGATTCAGGAGGGGCATATCTGGTCTGTGGATTCAGAAGGGACAGATCTGAAGTGTCAGCTCAGGCATACCATCAAGATCGAAATATTAATGGTCCCATAGCATTTTTGTGGATTGAAGGTGCGTGAACTTTAGCAGGCAATCGCGTGTTTGTGCAAGGACACAATCTAGGGCCATATGAAGAAGGAGCTAGTGAAAAGAAGCTAGTGCCCACAAATTGAAGAACACCAAGAGCGCGTAGATAGAGGGTGTGGGTGTCACAGGACCTGAGCCTAATGAAGAAAGGGGCCTGTGTATGATCATTTTGGGTTCAATCAGGAGCCCGAAGAGTCGTTCCGACTCAAAATAAAGAAAGATCTAGTGACCAGGAGGTCGCAGAACCCCAGGAGGGTAGGGGGGTTGCATCAGAAAAGCAGTCTTCTTTCATCATGAGAACAAATACCACCTTACTAAGGGGGGAGTGGAATATATTGTTAGAGCTCACATCATGAGGGTAAACACAACATTTTTTAGTGCATGTCAAATGAAGAGACTCATAAACACTAATAAGAGATATGTACTCATGGTCGTAAGGGAGAAAGACGTCGGAACATCCAACGCTTTCCAAGGATGTGATCCTTCTCATAAGAAATAACTAATTGATATTGTTTCTAAGTATGATGATATTTTCCAAGAACTAGATGGATTACCTCCTAAGAGGGAAATCCAACATGAGATACATCTTCAATAGGATTCTCATTTTCCTAATCTTGGCATGTACAGGATGTTAGTTGTAGAGATGACAGAGATCAAGAAGTAGGTACAGGGCTTATTGGATCAAGGTTTCATCAGGCCCAACTCATCTCGTTGTGGTTCTATGATCGTGATGGTGCCAAAGAAATATGCCACATGCGAGTGCAGTTGGCAGTTTGATGTATGCAATGGTCTGTACTAGACAAGACATTGCACATGCAGTGGGAGTTTTGAGCAGCTATATGTCAATACCAAGGAAGGAGCATTAGACAACAGTAAAAAGGGTTTTTGCGTATTTGCGTGGCACCGCTAGCTATGAATTGTGCTACCAAGGAAGATCGGGATTGGATAGAATGTTGGATATAAATGGATTTTTGGATGCAGACTGGGCTGGAGATCTGGATCGTAGGAGATCTACAAGTGGGTATGTGTTTAACCTATTTGGAGGAGCAATAAGTTGGATGAGAAAAAGAAAGGTTGTAGTGGAACTTTCAACTACATAATCTGAATACATGGCAGCCACTCATGCACCTAAGGAAGCAGTGTGGTTACAAAGATTGTGTTCAGGTATTGGGTTGGTACAACAAGTTGTAAGGATAGATTGTGACGGTGAGAGTGCAATTTTTTTAGCGAAGAACTCGACTTATCATTCAAAGACAAAGCATATTGATATTCAATATCACTTTGCAAGAGACATGGTTGATGAAAAGAAAGTATTGATGTTGAAGGTGGACACTTTGAAGAATGTTGCAGATTCATTAACAAAATCTATGAGCACTAAGAAGTTCGCTTGGTGTAGAGGATCCATGGGAATTGTTGCCCTGGATTGTTGACTATGTAACCCCGTAAACCCCCTGTATGCAAAAAAAACAACAAGTGGGAGAATGTTGGGTATGTTTTATATTCTTTGCAGAGGAAAACAAATTGCCTCAGGAAATGAGTCACATTTTTTGCCTCGTATTTTGTGTTTCCTAGATTTGTGTGTCCATTGTTGGGCGGTTTTTTGACACATGATTTTTTGCTGATGGTTTTCAATTTTTGGTTAAGGAATTAGGGTTGTTGACTAATCCAAGTAATTGGGTTAGGGTTTTGGATGTCGTTGTCTCCTATATGTATATTGTATTGTAAACAATGTATCCTTGTGAATGAATATAGAATATATTGGTTTTCCCAGTTTGGGTTTCCAGGGGAAAAATCTGTATGTAATGTTTGTATTTTCCATTGTATCTTTTTTGTTCTTTTACTGAAAATTTGTTTGCAGTAAATATCGTACAAGGTTAAAATCTACAATGATCACTAACAATCTCCTTTGGGATTCCGAACCAAGCTATAATTTGGTTCAATTTGAAGAATGTCGTCGCCTTACCATCATATTTTATGGTAGGCATGGCCTCTGCCCATTTAGTGAATTAATCCACAGGCACAAAAATATGTTGATACCCCCCAGCCGAAGTTGTGTTACAGTCCAAAAAATATACCCCCCACTTGGTGAAGGGAACGATGGTGATGACTAGGTGAAGAGGGGTTGGGTGCGAGCACGTTTTTCAAGCAAACACCTGGCAGGTGTGACACTTCTTGACTGCTTCAACACAAACTTTAAAAATTGACGGTCGAAAAGAGTCGGCTCACAAAAATTTTTGGGTTGTCGCAAGCCCAGAAAGATAAACACCACAAGCCCCACTATGACATTCATTGAGAACTGACTCAGCTTCCTCATGATTCAAGCAACGACACAAAATATTATCTACTCCTAGATGATACAAAGTGTCATCGATGATAAGGTAATTTTTAGCTTGATGACATATACGTCGTCAATAATCTCTCGACAAATGTTGGGATAGCTTCAAGGTTTGAAGATAAATTATAATGTCTCCATACCATGGGTCCAAAGACGAGATAAGGAAGATATGTTCATTCGTGAATGAATCATCATGGATAATATCCTCATCTACTCGAGGGAAATCTGATATCAACTCAGCAAAAACTAGCGATTTCTTAGACTTTGCCGAAGCAAAATCAAGATCAAAATCTTGCAAAATAACAATCCACTTATTGTATTTTCCCCCTATGATACGCCTAGTAAGGACGTATTGAAATGCATTGATATGTGCTACTACAGTAGTTTTTCAAAGTAATATATAATGTCGTAATATTTGAACCGCGTGTACGACAACCAAGGTTAGTTTCTCTACATGAGAGTATTTAATTTCAAGACCGACTAAGTTTTGACTGAGATAGTAGACAATGTGCTCATGGAGCTCATCATCCTCCTGAACAAGAACCATACCAACCGTCCCTTCAAACGTAGGGATATAAAGAAAATAGTCTCTATTGTAGTGTGGAGTCTTCAGCATAGGAGTTGATACCAAGGATTTCTTAAGAGCATCGAAGGATTCTTGGGCTCATTCATCCCATATAAATGGAGTATCTTTCTTCAAAAGATGCACGAAACCCTTAGTCAAATTGGCATAGTTCACTATGAACTGAAGTCAAAACTTAGCCTTCCCCTATAAACCCTGAAGTTGTCGAATGTTGTGCAGGGGAGCCATTCGAAGTATTGCCTCAACCTTCATAGAATCCACCATGATCCCATGCTCAGAGACTAAGAATCCTAAAAGATGGCCAGACCTGATGCAAAAGATGCACTTGTGAGGGTTCAAACAAATTTGATAGTAACGACATCTCTCAAATACTAATCGAAGGTACGTGGAGTGATATACTCTCTTGCGAGAGTGAGCAGAGAGATCATTAAGGTAAGCTTAGAAAATATGCTTGAGATCATGAAAAGCAAATGTCATTGCGCGTTAGAAGGTTGACTCGAAGTTTTTAAGGCCGAAAGGCATTTTTTGATATGCAAAAGTACCCCAAGCACAAATAAACGTCATCTTGTGTTGATCCTCGGGTTTGATTTGAATTTGATTATATCCTGAAAATATTTCCATAAAAGAAAAAACTTTGCTTCCTGTGCACTCATCAAGAATCTCGTCAATGAAAGGAGTCGGGAAGTTGTCTTTATGACAAGCCTTACTCAGGTCTCGAAAATCCATACACACATGGATGGTTCCTTGTTTCTTATTCACGGGAAAGGGGTTGGAAACCCATTCGGTCAAGGGAACCGGATAGATGAAACCAACATTAAGTAGCTTCTCTACCTCTTCCTTAATAGCAGGGGCCTTCCTAGGATTAAAATCTCTAATACGTTGTCGGACAGGTCTATCATCCAGATAAGCCTTGATCTCATGTTCGACAATTCTGGGGTCAATCCCTGGCATCTCTTCGTACAACCAAGTGAATATGTCACGTAATTCTTTGAAGAGATCCATGTAGATCTGAATTTCTTCAGGTGAACAATCTGCACCAATATATACGTTCTCAATTTTTCCAGGAATTCGAGAGATGTCGATCGTGACGGTAGGAGAAATATTTGCCATGTTTCCTTCGACATAAATACCATGTGTATCTAGCAGAACACAACGTGACCAACCATCTGACTCAAGGTAGATCTAAAGTTTTCCTCTTCGATCCTAACAAGTTCTAGGAGGAAATATGAGTGATGATGCATATTGTCCCAAGGCTTATCAAGAACATTCATGGCCTCTAAGATGGCTTCATTCGAAGGTAAAGTATTGTCAAGGCAATCGTTTGATTGGGTGGCTCGTACGAACTCTAAAAAGGGATCCTCCTCATCTATCTATGAGGAGAAAGGATCTAGGTCAGTAGTAGTTTTAAGAATAGGTTGATATGCAACCTCTATCGCTGACAGTAGCATTGCAATCCCAATGTGTGACTGACCTTCGCATGACATAGTCGAGGAAGGTAGGGTCCAAGGGTCATTGAAATATGAAGTACGGAAAGGAATGAACCTCATCGATGACGAAGACCTACTGGAAATGGAATGAATGTGATGGTATGGTGCCACAAAATCAAAGCTACCCATGAGAGAGGGATACATTTTGACACCAACGTCCTCAGTTGCCTGCCAATAATTATCGATCACTGGGATCGAAGGTCCAACTAATGCATTAGGACTAGCATGTGCAAAGGACAATTGATCAATCATCATTATGTTTCCTTCATGAGGAAAACATAAAGTACAGAAAACAGACGACACGACTGTGGTCATGGCATAATTCCAATTACGCCCTAGTAGTAAATTATAGTCAAGGGGCGCATCGACCACCTCGACATCAACCTCCACTGTCTTTCCATCTAACTGGACCAGAAAAATGGGAAGAATTTTGTGGGGTCGAAAAGAACATCAATCAATAGCAATCAACATAGTCATAGATTAGTATAGAGTCAGAGAGCCAATGGCTTTCCAACAGGTTAGGGACATCACGCACATTGTAGTACCTTCATCAATTACAGTGTGTTTGATGGTAAATTTCATCTATGCCACATGGATTTGAAAGGCCACGTGGTAAGACAATTGAGGCTTAACATCCGTGACATCAAACTTAATAACCTTTGAGCCACACAGATCTAGAGCTCCTAAAGCAGATAACAAGGTGTTCCTATGTGAAGGAAATGTCTGGAAAACCTTCAAAGCCGACATCTCACAAGGGGTTTGACCCAGATATTCGATAATCAAATAGTTTTGGGGAGCTCTAGCATTGTGATTGTGAGCAGAGTGTTTCAGAATACGAGGCGGAGGCTCTGTATTTTCGATCTGCAAGGGGGTTTCTGTAGGAGGGGGAGACTCTAGACCCTTAACAGTCTATGAAGAACCGTAATCATGAGATCATGTGGCTACATCAATCTGAGACTTGACCATGTTAACACATAGACGGTCACCTTCATGAGTCGAGCGGTTTTGACTCCTGATGCATTTCTGGTGTTGGAGGACCCTGAAGCCATGTGTTGATTATGCAAAAATGGATTGGTCAACAAAGCAAGAGGTTGTGATAAGAGCCCCGAGGCTTCCTCAATTTTGGGGCATACGTGGGTAAGATGATAATCTTTACAAAGTTTACAAGAAAACTTCACCTTTCATTTTTCTTTCTTTCCCTCACCAGCGTTATTATTCGATCTATCATTGTTAGTGTCACCCTTGGCTTTGTTATTATTTTTCCCTCCCTTACAATTATTACCTCATCCTTTTTTTCTATTCCCTCCTGGTTGTTGGTTACCATTTGGGTTGGCCGAAAACTGTATAGAATGGACATTTGTCGACTGAGTGGAAATGGAGGACGAAGATGAAGCTTGTCTTGCTAAAGGCTTGCTTAGAGACAAATCCTTCAACTAGTTCGTCACCAAGTCTGTAAATTATCATTTACAGAGCCTATGACGCCATTGGCATGAGGCCCAGGCTTTTGTCTAGGGTCATAATTTGATCAGAGCATGTCAGGAAGAATTTCATACAACATCCCAGACTGAGCATATTTGAGGTCCAGTTGTTAGGCTTTGAAAATAGCTTCTTCCTTGGATGTTACTCTGGATGTAGAAACATCCTTCGAAATATAAGGAAATGAAGACTTAAGGATGTTGGACAACTGAGAGGGGGGGTGAATCGGTTGTTACTGTGCTTAAACAATTATGCCCATTTTAAACTCTTTACAGAACACTCATTGATGATCACAATAATGTAGGGAAGTAAGCAATAGAATATTCAACATCAATCAAACACATGAAATATACAGAGACAGATATTTCCCAAGGAAACCCATAAAGGGAAAAACCTCTTCTTCTTGATATGATAAATAATATTTATTTTCTATACATTATCATTCTTATGAGCACCAAATCATTGTGAGGCTACCACCTCTGTTTTACAAGCTGCAACATGTTGAAGGCACCAACTCTCTGGTTTCTCTAGCACCCACTAGAAGGAAGCACCAACTCCTTGGTTTCTCTAGGACCCACTAGAAGGAAGCACCAACTCCCTAAGTGTTCCAGCACCAACCTGTATAACAGAGAACAGTAGTTCTCCCTTGCACCACCTCGCCACCCTAGTTTTTCTGGCTGCAACCAGATGGAAGCTACAACTCCCTGTGTTCAAGAACCCACTTGAAACTCTGAGGACAA
>CBVK0102483183.1:0-13381 GCA_900067695.1 Picea abies
GAGGCTTATTATCTGAAATTATCTCTTTTTCAAGGTGTTGAGTACTTTTCTGAGGTTTTTCTACGCTATATTGATATTTGGTTCTTAACAAGGCCCGACATGTAGTCCATTGAGATGGATTCCCATGGCCTGTCAGGAGCACGAAGAGGGGTGTACAGGCCCTGTTTCTTAGTGGTCATTTTGGAAATAGAAAAGGTAGTGTAGGACCTGATATACTTGTTTACCTACTGTTGAAGTTTTGGCCAATAGAAATGTTTTTGTAGCATTGCCATTGTCTTTTCGATGCCGAAGTGTCCTGCCACCCGATTGTAGTGGGCTTCCTAAATCATCTTCACTCGCTCACTTGATGGAACACAGATATGGCCCAGATGAAATAACCCATCCTAAAGATGGAAATTATCGACAACTACATTTTCACCCAACATTTGGTAGGTGGTGGTGAAGTCTGGGTCTATCTCATAGAGTTGGGGGCATCCAAAGGTCTCATGGCCGCAAGATTCTAGCACCGTGGTGAATGTCACGACTGGCAGTCTGTTGAGGCAATCAACGACACGATTGGTACTTCCCATTTTATACTTGATGTTGATGTGGAATTGTTGCAAGTATGTAGACCACTTTTGATGGCGATCATTTTTCATTTTCCTTGTGTTTGCATGAACTACAGTGGGTTATGATCAGTGTGGATGACTGTCTCCTTCCCAAGAATGTAATGTCTCCACTGGTGGCAGGATTGCACAATGGATTACATTTATTTGTTGTAAGTAGGTTACTTATGGAAAACATTTGATAGTGTCTGACTATGATAGGCCACGGGGTGGTCGTGTTGAGTGAGAATGGTGCACACCACATAGTCTGAAGCATCTGTCTCAATCTCAAAGGGCTCTTGCAGGTCTGGTAGTGAAAGTATTGGGGTTGAGCATAAGTGCTGCTTCAAATCATCGAACGCTTGTTTTTGGGACCGCCCCCATTCAAATTTCTCCTTACCACAACCCCTGGTTATTTGGCTGAGGGCCCATGCAATATGGGAGAATCCCAACACAAACCTGTGGTAGAAATTGGAAAGGCCCAACAAGCTCTGAAGCTTAGTGAGTGTGGTTGGGGTCGGCCAGTCACGGATGACTTGAATCTTGGCTAGATCCACATGTATGACATGCTTATCAATGATGTAGCCCAAGTAATGGACCCTCTCCATGCCGAAGGAGCATTTTTCCCAGTTGGCATATAACATGTGCTGTCGTAGGGTGTGCAAAACCTGTTGAATATGCTATAAGTTTTCAACCCAAGTCTTGCTATAAATGAGAATGTCATCCAGATACACCACTACAAAAGTATTGGTGAATGGTCACAGGATATCTTCCATCATCCTCATGAAAGTGGTTGGATCATTTTTCAAACCAAGGGCATGACCAACCATTCAAAAACGCCTTCCTTTGACTTGAAAGTGGTTTTCCATACATTTGTTTGTTCTATCGGGACCTAGTGGTAGCCAGACTTCAGATCAATCTTACTAAAGTATTTGGCCCCCATGAGTTGATCAAGGAGGTCATCAATTTGGGGAATCGAGTATCGGTTTCTTGTTGTGATTTTATTCTAAGCCCGATAATCAATGCATAATCACCAAGTTCCATCTTTCTTCTGTACCAGCACGATTGGGCTCCCACAAGATGATGAGCTGGGACGAATGTGCCCCTTTTGGAGAAGTTCTTGGATTTATCGCTTTATCTCCTCATTATCTAACAGACAGTGATGATAGACTGGCCCATTGGGAAGTGATGCACCTGGGGTCAGATCGATATGGTGCTTGACCTGGTAGTGCAGAGGTACCCCAGTAGGTGAGGCGAAGATATCTGAGTATTCTTCCACAACCTTATCTACTTGCTTCTACTGTGTGGAGAGGTTGGCCGCAGAGACCCTAGATGTGGTTGTGATCTTTCGCTTATTCTAAGCGTGAATCATGAAGAAGACAAAATTCCCCGTTTGAGAGATGACCTTCCTGCATTTCTTAGCAGAGATCAAGGAAATAACACTAGGTGGGACTACCTCGGGTATCCTACATAATTTCTTGTTCAAAGTAATAATAACACTACGAGGCCTAGAATCATATACAACATGATATTTCCATAAATAATGTTGGCCCAAAAGAACATCACAAACTTCGAGAGGAGAAACATCACACAATGCTTCATCTTTGAAGGGCTTGATGTCGTACAACAGTCGACACTATTGGCTGATGCAAAGATTGATTCCTTGGCAAAGCCATCCAATGGTGTAGGGTTGTGGGTGTGGTATTTTTAGCAGGGTCAGTCACTTGACGACCTCTGCTGAGATGAGGTTATTCTAGATACCATTATCAATGATGAAGTGAAGCTGGTCGCCTTTTACCCACATATGTGAATGGGAGAGGCATTCTCCTTCTTCTGGCTCATCTGGTTCACTAGGTTGGAGCTTGGTGGTAGAAACGGTGGCACTGGGTTCCACGTCAATGATTTGTCTTCCCCTTTCTGGTTCTAGCTTAGATTTAGAACCCACATCTAATTCAGAGGCTTTCACTTCGGCCACCAGTGACTTCTTTGAGTGACAGTCGACAGTGTTATGCCAAGGGCTCTTATTGAAGTCGCACCACTTCCTGGTATCTTTCTTTGTATTTTGGATGTCCTTCTTTTCTTGCGGCTTGGACTAGTTGTCCTGATACTGTCCATATTTGATCTATCCTTTTTTTGTGGGTTGGGGCCTCCCTTTCCTCGATTTTGTTGTGAGGGGTTCCCAGGCCCAAATTGTTGCATCTTTTGTTTGAGCTTCTACTCGATTTTGATGGCATATCGGTAGGCCATGCCCAAGGATGAGATGTCTAGAAATTCCATTTTTGTCTAGATGTATCTATGTAGAGCGCCATGATACTTGAGCACCGAATGTCATTCTGAATCTTTGATACCCATCTTGGTGCACAAGGTATGGAAGATATTTGTGAAATCGGGCACTGCTTGGTCTCTTTCTTGCTGCAGTGTGGTCCATTTGGTATACAAGTCGTCATAAATTTCAACAGGGTAGTATTGTTCCTTAATAAAATCCTTGAAGGATTCCCAAGTGGTCGTGAATGTAAATAATGAGGGTTCCTCTGTTTCCTTTTTCTCACAGAAAGTTTCCCACTAATCTTTGACATGGGGAATGACTTTGAGGAGTGCAAAAGTAATCTTTTCTCTATTCGAAAAGTTATGGATGGAAAAATACCCTTCTAGTAGATTCAACCACTTGTGTACAGAATCTGTGTCTATATGACCTTCAAATATAGAAATATATAAGTTTATTTGTACCTTGAAGGGGGCGGTGCCTCCACTCGAAGAAGATGCGTCGCCTGTTGGTAGTTGTCGAAGGATTTGCATGAAACTATCCATCATCTCGTTCCTTTGTTGCGTGAGGTCTTCCTTAATCAACAGTTTGAAATGATCTCATGTTCGGTCATCTTTATTTTCTCCTACCATGAGAGGTCGCTTGGGAATGCGAGATCTTTTGTCCTCAAGAGAAACAAGCTCGAGACCCAACTCTTTGTACTCCGACCTCGTTGGGGACATGCATTAAGGCGACAAGTAGAAGATCATTCTGATACCATTGATCTGGATTTTATGAGCAGAACAAAATGGATACAGATTATTAACAGGTTCTTAACACAAAATAACAGAGATACAATAAAAATGGTTTTCTATTCAATAAGTAAATAAGATGAAACTGTAAAATGCAGTAGAAACAAGCTTGCTGGAATGGTGGCGGCTTATCTCTGAGAAGAGATGTGAAAGCTACGCTCATTCACCAGAAGATTATTAAAATGTGGATCTGAAGGCCTTTTTACAATAAACAAGAATGCCAAAAACCCTATACATCCAAAAACCTAACCCTAGGAGATGAAGCGACAAAAGTCATGTTGGCCCCGTCTAGGTAAGTTAGTACATCAACTTCCGGGGATTGTAACTTTTACATACGATCTTCGTTTTAGGTGTATGATCGCCCGTTGGAAAGGTATCATTGAGGAGATTCATTTTGGGAGATAGATCATGCATTTAGCTATTATTAATAGGCTTGATCCCTAAAAACCTTCATTTAGGCCCTCAAAATGGCCACGAAAGTTAAAACTGCTAAAAATAGTAAATTGCCAAAATTGCCAGAAAACTATTTTGAGCCAGTTGGAAAAGGTAGGTGGCCACCAATATCCACCTGGATCAATTGATGAAGTAGTATGTGAATTTTCACCAATGGACGCATGTGGAGTGATGTTGTGTAGCCCCTAATTGTGGGATAAGGATGTTACCTTGTACAGGAGAAAAAACAAGTATTGCTTGGTCAAGGGTGAAAAGGTATACCTGTTCAAAGCACATCAAGAGAGAAAGAGAATAAATCCTCTAGTATCAAAACAAGGGAAGACAAGTAGGAAACAATCCACCTTCATCAATAATGGAGTGGTGGATAGGCCAGGAAAAAAGGAGGCATTTTTCTTCGGTCTCTTTAATGGTCCAACTTTTGGGAACCAAAAGCATTCAAATGGGGAGGTGTGATTTGAATTGGATAGTGGAAAATTTTTGTAAAGTTTGTAAGCAAACAAGTTTCTTTTCATTTTGTTTTATTTTTTTCTTCTTGGCAAATTGGAAGTGAAAATGAATAGATGTGATGGTTGGCCTTCCAAAGAAATCCCATTAAAACTATGAAGGTTGTAGCGAAGGAAAAAAAGGGAAACATGAAGGGAGATGCAAGGAAAAAGAGAGAAGGACATTAACAAAAAATGAAGCTCGAGGAGGGCATCTTGCTTGAGGTTGAGTGGACAAAGGAGTTAATGTGAATTTTCACTGTAAGAGAAGGTGTCTCTAAGCCATCTCCTACTACATTTTTTATCTTAACAATAAGTAACAATACAAAAAACCTATGTATAACTCACTCCAATGTAATATTCTCTTGAACTTGATAAAATATACGGTAAATGTTGGATTTCCAAAAATGTGTTTTTTTCATCTCCAATCTATTGGATATGTTGTTGTGATTAGGTATTAATTTATTGCCCCGATGGGGTGACACGCGGCAGCTCCTCGACACCTGGCTCAGCACTAAGCCATAGCATAAATGTTGATGGAAGCCACCCTCCCGCTCTGCATTTACAATGGTAGACAGCCATAACAACAGATATACGGTGGAGGGACACCTCCCTCGCGTGAACACTCTCGCTCAAAGTGCACTCAGCATGCCAGGCTTTATGGACAGCCGGGTGAATCCGGCCTTTGGCAATTTGTTTTTTCAGGCGCCTGGACAGGGTTGGTCTGCTCTCGCTTTGACTCTCCCCTTCGTCTCCTGGCTTACTCTCATCTCACTGCATCCTCACTATATTGTTATATATTCCTTGGAAATTATGACCAAGAAGCGGGGCAGGCCTCGTCGTGGCTCAGCCTGGTACACCCACAAAGCGCAGCGGCAAATTAAGGAGAAGCTGGAGTGCGCTCTATCGTTGGCAACCTCCATCCTCCAAAAGAAGGCTCGAGCTGATTGATTGGCTATGCATTCCATCATTGCGGAGACTGGGGCAGGATGTAGCAGTGAAACCATGACAACTAAGTCTGAAAACAGGCCGGAGGATGGTGTTGCAGATGCATTCTCCACCTATTACGTGGAGGAAATACTATTCATGGAGGAATTGGCGACCACTCCGAAACCCCAAGCCATGGAGGTGAACCACTACGATGGAAGCGGACCTAAAATTGAACTGGCAGACGACATCCCTGGGTGCATTGTCAAGAAAATTTCGTGGTCAGGTGACTACAGCACCACCAGCCATGCTATGCAGGCAACGTTCGAGGAAGAAACTCGGGACATAGCTAGAGTCGAAGAGAACGCAGGCCCAAACAACCCAGTGAGGAAAGAGGAAGCGGCTAGTGCAGAACTGATGGAGATCGAAGTCATAGATGGAGTGACCATGGAAATGAGGGACGCAATCCTCGACAACGCGGGTAATGACCTGCATGGTACTTTCCTCCATGTAGAGCATCTGGCTCTGGTGTTCGAACTCCGAGGCCACATGGCAGACTTGGAGCACAGAGCCTTTCTGATGGGCCAGCGTCTGGACCTGCTCCTTGACACATACTCCAATGCTCCAGCAAAGAGGAAGTGTCCTCTCTGTGCGCAGGCATTCGCCATCCCAGCTGGGTCCGCGTGGCAGACAAGCAAGGGCAAAGGGTCATCGGGTATCTTGGTCTTCTATGTTATTTTGTTTCTTTGTTTTATCTTGCTACTGTTAAATGTTCACTTGGATTATAGCCATCTGTCCTGGTTTTCTCTGGGCAGGACAGAGGGCAAAACAGTTCTCCAAACCATTGGTTTCCAGTAAAACAACAACATTTTTGGTGACTCAGACCTATATCTCTGTACATTTTGTCAAGGTTTCTTCGTTAACTTAATATAGCAGGTTCCACCTTTTTTATTTAAAAAAAAAAGAAGGTATTAATTTATTCATGGAATTATGATTCTATTTTAATTATTTATCCCTAATTAACCTAGCATATTGTTGAGTGGAAAATAAATTATTTTAAATTTTGCCCAATATAATTCTACTTCTTTGAATTTGCCATTGAAATTAGTCATTAAAATCAAAAAATAAACTTATTCCACAATAATTATCCATGTTGGGGAATTTAATGGACTCTCAATCCCTCAATTAGGGATCAAAATAGAAAGAGTTTCCACTTTCAAGTATTTAAGAAGAACTATTTTAATTTATGTAATCTTAAAAATTATAAGAAATTATTTAAATTGTTTAAACATTATGTTTTTATAACATTAAATATTGTTGAGAAAAAATGATTTTCATTCCTAAATTTTGTTTTAATGGTAAAAAGGTTCAAGTTTCAAGTATTTAACAATAATTACTTTAATTTATGTCATTTTAAAAAAAATTGTAAGAAATTATTTGAATTGTTTTAACATTATGGAATAAAATATTGGAGTAAAATGCATATCATGACCAATTTTTTTTTATTGTTTAAAAATTATCTTTTTATGACATAAGAGAAAAATGCTTTTCATTCCAACTCTTTTAAATAAAAAAGTTTGAGTTTCATTTATTTAAGAAGAATTCTTTTAATTTATATGATCTTAAAGAATTTATAAGAAATTATTTTAATTTCATGTTTTTATGACATAAAAATATTATTAGAAAGGAAAATGTTTTTCATTTCCTTTTTTAATAATAAAAAACTTATAGCTTTTTAAAATTCTAATCAAATATTTTATTTTACTATATAACTTAATTAAAAAAAACTTAATTAAAAAGGCTTATAGCTTTTTAAAAGTTTAATCAAATATTTTATTTTACTATATAACTCATAATTTTATTTTATAATATTAAATATTTTTAAATTAAATATAATTATATTAAAAATAAATAAAATAAAAACCATAGAATCTCAATATTTTTATTTAAAAAAATAAAATAAGAAACATAGAATTTCAATATTTTTATTTTACCTATAAAGGCTTCCAAAATAAGACAAAGAATTAAAAGATTAAGTTTTGGATAAACTCCACGTATAAAAAGAAATCAGCGTCAAATTGCATCAACTTAATTATAAATGAATGAAGAAAATAAGGTGGTGGTGGTCTACTAAGGTCTAATTGGTCGTGAAGAAAATAAGGTGGTGGTGGTCTACTAAGGTCTAATTGGTCGATGGATGAATGAAGAAAATAAGGTGGTGGTGGTCTACTAAGGTCTAATTGGTCGATGGAGTCTTAAGAGGGTAATCAATTACTTGGGATTCTTTAGAATTTTGTTTCTGTGCTCGAAAGACGTTAAAATAAGCTTTCCAATATCACCATAGTTTTTTTGAGTTAAGAGGTTAGGAAGGTTGGTAGTGTGACAAATATTTTGAAAATGAGATCTAATATGGGTATAGGCTAGACAATCTAAGAGAAAATTCTTTTCATCTTCAACATTCTTAGTGTCACAAAGGTGAAATACTCTTTCATCCCATAGCGTTTTAAGAATTGATCAACATCCAATTTCACTATGGAGTTCATAAGAATTTGTTCTTATCTCAGCAATGTTTATTTTTTTCTTTACACTCGTCAAAATAGATAGATAATTTTGATCTTCTAGATTAAGATTGATTACATCATTATAATGCCTTAATTTTCTTTTTTCCTCTAGCTCTTTATCACACCACATTTTCTCCTTAAATTGTGATTTGATGATATTTTTCATAGTATATTTATTATGCAAAGTGGTGTCTTCCATGATTCCCCAATAGTTTAGCCAAGAACAAGCATCTTTAGGCCATCCTCGCTTGAGTTTATGGTGGTTACAACTAGAATTTGAAGTAATTTTAGGAAGCCTCTTGTCTTTCATGTTGTTTAACTTGTTCTTATACATTAGGTATCTAGTCATAGTCATGCGCTCAATGGGGGAGAGGCTTGTTTCTAAGAGAAGGATGGGATAGGGCATATTTCCTTTAATTTTGAGATTATAGGTTATACAATTCTTTTGTATTTTCTCTATCTTTCTCCAGGATTCACAAAAGATACTACAGCCCCAAAATTCACATCCATAAATAATAACAGGTGTAACAAGAGTCTCAAAGAGAATTTTCTTCTTATCCCAACTCCAAATATGAGTTGATTTACAATTGTTTTCAAGCCCATAATAAGCTTTCCATCCCCTAATAATCTTTTTCTCAATTCTATAATTCCAGTTGAGTTTGTGGTGAATATCAATTCCAAGATATTTGTATGAAGTCACTTCCTCCAAGTTGTTGTTTTCATATATGAAGGTATCATAAGTGATCTTATTGGATTTAATAATCATGACCTTAGTCTTATCAATATTAACAGTCATACCCATATTGGAGCAAAAATCCTTGAGAATTCTTAGTTGGTTTTCAAGATCATGGGGACTCATTTCCATAAGAACGATATCATCAGCATAAAGAATAAGATTGATGACTATACTAGTGAGAATAGGGACGACACAAACTATTTTTTCCAAGCAATCTTCTAACTTGTCAATGTATATGCCAAAAAGGGTAGGGGACAAGGGACAACCTTGTTTGACTTCAATATTCCAGTTAATCTCTTTCGACCATCTCTCAGTGTTTTTAAAGTTAGCAATAATTTTCTCATACATTCTTATTGCAATAGCACTCAACTTGAGAGGCACTTTTATCTCTTCCAACCTATTCCAGAGGTTTTTCCTAGGAACCATGTCAAAAGCTTTTCTAAAGTCAACAAAACAACAAAAAAGATTGGTTTTAGAATTGTGAAACTCCTATTGAATGATCCTAAAGGTAACAAGATGGTCCACAATTTAATGATACCTCCTAAACCTGTCTTGGCCTTTAGCTCTTTTACTGTGACTTTCTATCCAAGGCTAATCTTCTTTTCCAAAATAATTCCATAAAGCTTGGCTAAAATCGAGCTAATCACAATGGTCCTATAATTAGAGGGAACATTTCTATCCCCATTTTTAAAAATAGAAACAATGAGGCTTTGCATCCAGGGCTTAGGGAAGCCTTACTTGACTGCTAAATTGAAGAGCTTGTGTATGTGAGGGATAAGGATAGTCCCTCCAATTTTAAAAGTTTCATCTTATTAGCCTTCAATGTCCTTAGTTTTCCCATTTTCAAGTCACTTAACCCCGAACTCTATGTCATCTACAGAAAAAATTTCATCCTCTGTAGGGACAATAGGAATGGTGTCCATGGCATTAGGGAACTCGTAAATACTTTTAAGGTAGGAATTTCAGTCCCTTAAGGGAATCATGTTATTTTCTTTAGTATTGTGGTTTAGAGTTTTGCTCCATAACTTCTTAGGATCTAGCTTAGATAGTTGTGAAAGTTTCTCTTGTCTTTTATTGATATAGTACATTTTTTCGATTTAATTAGGGATTTGTGCATATTGCTCTTATCAAATTTTAAGGACTCATTAGAAGCATCCCTAATGGCTTTCCTAGAAATTTTACATTCTTTATCATACCAAGTGTTGGTCGTTCTATTATTCTTTTTACAGGACACCTCGAAAGAGAACTTGTTAATAGAAGTGGAAAAAGTAGATGTAAAATTATGATAAAGTTCTTCAATGTTGTGCTTATAAGTTTGGAGATTTAATTTACTATTTAAATGATTTAAGAAAAGACCAACTTTACTTTTGTCAAAGAACAATTTCATTTGATTATTAGAATTCTCTTCAATTACACTCATATGCACGACAAAGTTTAGAGTTAGGGTTAAAGGTTTATGATCAGAGTCGGGTCCATGGTCATTTAAAAGGTCAAAATTGTTATTTGGTTGGAAATGGAGATATTAGATATGACATAATCTACGACACTACTACCTAGCCCATGGATACAAGTCATTTGGTTGGAGTTTGGCCACTTCATTACTCCATTACAAATTATTATGTCTTGATAGCTGCAGAGCTTGACCAACTCAGTACCAAACAAATTCTCAATCAGGTTTTCAGAGCTTTTTTGTATCTATTAGATAAAACGAGGTCATCATCTAGCCATAAAGGATTATACTTAGAATAAACACTTAAAAGAGTAGCTAGTCTAGTTGCATTCCTAGCATTAAAAGCTCCTAGCATGAGGATATTACCTTCATTTTTCAAACTATAAATATCTTTTTCTAAATTATTATAGGGACAATTGCTATCTAGATTGTTTTTCTTATAGAAAGTAAAATTAACAGGTGCGAAATAGCAAATTGTTATATACATGTTCTTAGAATTGGTGTCTGAAATTTCTATCCAAATGTATTGATTGAGACGGTCAATATTATGAAGTTGAATGTGAGGACAAATGCTCTTTCTAATATAACGAGCTATGCCTCCTATCCCTCTATGGTGGGAATTTTTGTTCTATGCCGACCACAAGACAAATCCTTTTACGGTAGGGACCTTAGAATGCTCATGCTCCCAAGTTTTAGCTAGACAAATAATATCAATATCACTTGGAATCCAACTTATCATAGGATCTTTGTGCCATGGAAAGCCACGACAGTTCAAAAAAAGATCCTAAGTGTCCCAAATTCCTATTTATTATTATCCTTTTGGTCTCTATCCCTAACAATAGCTTTTCGATTTCTAATTATTGTTCATTTTACTTCTTTCTTGGCTTCTTTTACATTTTGAACTTCCTTCCTTCCTTAATTCAACTTGGTCTTCAGGAATGAGGTCATTACACCTTACTTTGACATAGATCAACCTATCTTTGTGATCAATTATTTTTTCTAGCCTCTTTGCTTCTATGAAGTAATTTGTATCAATTTGTGATTTATTATTTAATTCTTCATCATCTTGTTGTTCTTTTATACCAAAAATTATGAGGTTCAAGGCTCTTTTATTATGCTCATGGTCCAGTTCAATTAGTTTATTCATTTCCTCTTTGATGGGTTTGGTGGGTTTGATATCCAACTTGTTTTCCAGATTATTGAGGGTCAAATTTTTGGTTATTTTTTCTTCTAGCTCTTTAATCCTATTTCTCAAGTTGCGATTTTCTTCAACCTCTTCTTCTTGGGTTGATTGTTTATGTGTTTCCATTTTTTGAATCATATCTTTCATTGTCTACAATTCACTCTTGAACCCTAAGAATCTATCCTCTATTTGACTTTGAATGGTATCTTTGAAGAGTCTAATTTTTTTATCAAGCATTGTCTCTGGCTCTATTTGGAGTTTTAAGTCTCTTTCTTCACTCCTTTTTTCTAGTGATTCTAACTCTATCTAGATTTTGGCATGTATCTCTTCTCTCTCTTTTTCTAATGATTCCATATAATCCTAAAGGATCTCTAGGGTGATTTTGGGGAGTCTCCCCTGTTAGGATGGTGGAGAAAAAAGTAACAATTATTATATTGGATTGACTTTAAAATTCAAAAAAAAAAATAATTAATTGATAATAATGATATTACTTATTATCTCTCAAATCAACTTTTACTTATTAAACTTAAAAAAATAAGCAAAATATATTTAAATCTCTTTAATTTTCACAAGTAACTATATTACAAATATATTTTAAATTAAAATTGAATCAAATTAAAAAGTGAGTCACCCTATTTTAAGTGTCCAAGTGCTCAAACAGTTGAAGAAACCATGCCCAAGTGGGCAAAAAATTGAAGAAGCCAAAAATACAAATTATTTAAAATTGAAGATAGTATTACAAAATAGCAAAACAGTTCCGTTCAAGGAAAGACCAAGAATTGAAAATCATAAAATATTATGGTTCAAATGAATTAAAAATATATATATTCTCTTAAAAAAAAAAAACAAGAAGTATTATTCATGTTCAAAACTTGGAATTTTTTTTATAATTTACTTAGTTTAAAATTTTATGTTTGGTTAAAAATTGTAAAAAAAACTATTTAAAATTTTATGTTTGGTTAAAAATTAAAAAAAAAACTATCATTTCAGTAACAATGGGATCACTGAATGATAGATTGCCAAAAATGATGAAAATTTAGAACTTATAGAGGCAATATCATTTTGTTCGTCCATATATTGAATTGACACGCGCCAGGTTACTAAAGAAACACAATGCTTTTATCATCAAACGTATTGATTGAAGTATTGACGAAGTCCATTAGGAAAATAGATGGGAGAAATCAACGGATATATAATCGAAGCCTTTGACAAATGATACAGGAAATGCATCTGTATAATGAGACAAATCAATATTTATTTGACTTATTTATTTTAAGAGTAAAGATTGGAAAACAACATCGCCTTCACTTGGTTTACGGGTCCATAGAAATGATCGATAATACCTTCGAAGTTTAAAGTCATCTTCCCACTTGAGGGAGGTTGGAGCTGTTGTCAGCCCACTCCATATCTCTACGTCTGGACTCCACCCGTGAATGCACATTGCTCGCTTGCAAATCTCTATGTTCAATAACGATTTCCTCTGAAATGGGAAGAGGATTATTATTCGCATTTTCACGTATGATGGCCTCTTTTATATGTGCCACTACCTCAGACACGCTTGGCCTACAAGATGGTGTAACCTCAAGGCATCTAAACGCTAGTTTGGCAAGAAAATAACCTATACAGATATTTGAATAACCTATATATAACTTGATGAATTTGCCAAGAAAATAAATATACAGATATTTTAGAACATCACTGAAAAACACATAGCAAACTGAAACATCCTTGATAAATAAATGACAGTAAAACTGCTAGTATAAATTCTATTGCAATACTTTATATTTCATTCCATGGCTCCAACTGTTAGAATAATACAAAACCTTGAATGTCAAAAGAAGTGTACTGAGGAAACAACGTGCCTACTTAACCACTATATAGGAGATGGTAGCCGTTACAGCGTCCCTCACTGTAGCGGAGTTTTAACCGTGTTGTAAATGCATAGGTTTGT
>CBVK0102483221.1:0-10218 GCA_900067695.1 Picea abies
ACAACTCCACAAGAGCACCATCTCTACAATGCAAGACTCATCTTACACAACTCGGCACCAACTGAGAAGAGGAATCAATCCTCAACGGATACCAATTTTTCAACAAGTACATGACCTATCAGTAGTGCAACATGTGTATGTACTACAACCTGCATATGCCTTAGGGTTTTCTCTCTATGAAAAAATCAGATCCTTTGCAGGCTTTAGTCACATCTACTTTTGTATTTCATTGTCCCATATGAACCATAACCAATCACAACACATCTATGCTCTCCCACATCTTAATCATGCTCTTCAACCATACAATATGAATTCTACTTAGTCATGTATAAGAAATCAGTATACTATGGAAACCATATCAGTACTAAATCATAAGAGTGTTGCTCACTCTATCAATCAATCAACACAACCATATCACAACAACCATACCAAAATTTCCTTAAGCATTCACCATACAATAAGCAAAAATATCCATCAAGACAACTATGTAACCATACCAAAGTTTCTATGGAAGATCTGAGCTCATGGAATGTAGGTCTGGAACTTGCTTCAGACTTCAAGAACCTGGCATCAGCTCACACTCAAGCTTCTTTGAGCATAAATAAACATTGTTTCCAAGGGATCTTATGGAAGTCGCACCACTTCTCAATATCTTTCTTCATCTTCCCATTGTCCTTCTTTTCTTGCATCTTGGACTGGTTTTCCTGAGGTTGCCCATTTTTTCTCTTTCCTTTTTTCTATGGGTTTGGGCTACCCTTTCCTTGCTTTTTTTGTGAGGGGTTCCCACACCCAAACAACCACATCTTTTGTTTCAACTTTTGCTCGATTTTGACGGAATATTGATAGGCCACACCTAAGGATGAGATGTCCAAAAAATACATTTATGTATGGATGCATCTATGCAAACCGTCATGGTACTTGAGCACCATATGTTGCTTCGAATATTTGATACCCATATTGGTGCACAAGTTATGGAAGATATTCATGAAGTCTAGCACTATGTTGAGGGGTTGGAAATCCTTTAACTCAACAATAGAAACCAAACCCACTTAAGAGGCCCAATTAGAATTGTAAGTGTTTGATAAGTGGAATGGTTCTCCATATCTTTGATCTGGTTGAATTATTGATGGGTTTTACGGGTAACTAACAGGTGTATCTTTCTATGAAAAGTTTCTCCTTCAGGTTAAGCGATTCTCTTTTTTGTATTTTTTGTATTCTTGAATAATCTAGGTAAAATAAAGATGATGGCATAAGCCAACTGATGAAGAGAAAATACTAAAGACTGAAGAACTTTAAGCTTAGGATAACCCTTATAACTCAGCGTGTAGATAATGATAATCAAACCTATTTCAAGCTTAGCAATAATACTTTTTACTTGTGAACATTCGTCATTGACTGAGATAACAATTGTAGAAAGGAAAACAAATACGTAACAAAGATGAGTGTAAGAAAATTAGTTCTCTTAGCTCTATTATCAATCACATATCAACACATTGATTTATTTTCATCATCTAGAACAAAAGAACTATTATAATATTGAAATATAACTTAACAATACATACAACAAATCGTACTATATATAGCAACACTATCAAACTCGAATTCGGAAACAATCCCTCCTCGATCCAATCAAGTTGATGCTTTAGATGAAAAAATTTATATTTGGTTCTAAACTGAACTTCTTAATTAAAGTTGCACAAAATAATTATTTTACAATTCTAAAAAAGATGGTATTTCCCAAAACCATCAACCTTTTGCATAAGGTCGATCTCCCTATTTATAAAGGATTACTAAGCTAAAAATAACTACTAAAGTTGTGTTAAGTAAAACAAAATTGACACGTGGAAGACTTTATCTCCTCATCTCTTGAGATGATATGATTTTTACTACAATGGATTATTTATCGCATACTCCACCAACTTGAAGAAAAGGTCTTCTCATGTGTTTTCATAAGGAAACCTATGTTGATCCATTGGTGCAAAGAAGACTTCCTTTATCTCCACTGCTCATTCTCTATACCTGATGATCTTGACACTTAAGAATTGGAGAATTGTGAGTGATTTGATTGTGTGCTCCATGAACTTCTTTACTTGACCTAGAGTCATATTTCAAATATGTGAGATCTATGTCTCCCATGCTGAATCTTTCTCTACATGTCGTTTGACTATGCCATGCAAATCAAAGAAATTTTCTAGTGGGTTGAATTCTGGTAGGCCAATGTTTTCCATCTCTCGATTGATTTTTTCCCATATTTTTTTGCACTCTCCCCACCTTTCCCGTATCTTCCGCTGAGGTTCCTGGACCATGCTCACCCAGTATTCAATTTCCTTCCTGATTAGGGATATGTTTATATCCATTAGTACTCGGATGTCATGCTCTTCCAATTCTCTCCCTTTCTGTACCGCACTGATACAATCAATCTACTCTAAGGCCTAACGTGCCTTTTCATACCATATATGCACATATTTACAAGTTTCCAACCCTGTGAGAGTATCCTCTTGGAAATCAACTATGCATGTGGTGAAGAGATTTCTTTCATTTTTGAACTGTACATATGTTTCTCTGAACTCACTCCTCAGGAATACCACTACCTATATCGAATCCCAATAATAATTTGCTAGATGGCGCAAATGATCCATCTCCTTCTTTGCGGCTACTATTTCCTTTTCATCCACTTTCACTATGTCTAGCATTGCATTATTTATATCCATCCCCGCCTCGATCAACTTAGTTGTCTTAGCATTTTTTGTGTTGAGAAGTGTTTCTTCTATGGTAATGAGAAGTGTGCTATCAAGCGTGAGCCTCCTTTTCTTGGTTTTCCTTATCATCACAACTTTCCTCTTAGCGTGAGCCTCCTTTTCTTGGTTTTCCTTATCATCACAACTTTCCTCTTGCTATCATAAGAAATCACTTGTATGTTGACAACATCGTCCACTAGCTTAGTAATATGTTGGTCTCCCCAGGTCAGAGTATTTCCTAGGCTTCCTACCATATATGTGTGTTCTATGACTGGCTCTTGTAGTTCTTTAGCAGGGGGAACTTCTATATGTCTTGGTGACTCGACCTCCTACAGAGGTTCGTTGGTTGGTGGAGTCTCGGATTTAGATGGGGAGAGGGGAAAAGGATCATCCTTTAATTGAGGATTGGCTATTGAAATGTTGACTTCCGATTGTTGTGTTTTTTATTCATGTTCACTATAGCCCAAATCCTCCTTAGAGTTGTTCATCTTAAGCTGAATTTTTGATTGGTAGAGAAATTCAGTGTCCAACATGTTTCTGGCCTTGTCGTCACCTTCTTCGGGAATCGATGTCAAAGCTTCGGGAGTTAGAGAAGATGTTTCCCCTAGTTCTCCCTCCTCTGTGATTGGTATTGTGGTTATGAGTGAAACCCCTGAGATTTCCTCATCATTGTATATGGTAATTAGCTCTATGAGGACGTCGGGCACATCTGTCCTACTTGATGTTCCTGTTTCCCCCACTTTCTTTGGATCAGCGATAGGTGACCTTGCCTATTGTGACGTGATGCATGAGCTTTCTATATTAGCGGTCTCCTCCAATGGGGTTGACTCTAAGCCATATAGCTCTTATCCAATATTGATCATGTCGTTTGGGATGACCCTTATGGGTTCTATCAAAGGGTTTAGTTGGGGATCATTTTCTAACCTTTGGATGACTCTTTGGTATTATTCTAGTAGTAACATCCCTCTCCTATGTGCCTCTGTGGCTTCTACTGCTCTATTTTCTTCCCTAACCCAAAGGGATTCTTGAGTTGTTCATTCTATCATTTCAACCTGCTCATCCATTATCATGGCTTTAAATCTCATCATGTTGAGGTTAGATTTTCTATGAAGCACCTCCTCCCGGTCTTGAGAACCTTCTGTAAATATTTCTTCTTCAAACTTATCATGGGAATACAGCCAATAGGAAGAAACATGTGACGCATGCTGGGGTACTAGAACCTTTGGGTCATGTTTGCAAAATTGGCCTGTGGGAAATATATACTCCAATTGGCTCAATCCCTCTTATTTTTCTTGTGCAATATCTTTCACCATGTAAAAACCTACATGAAATCCATAGGGTATGAATGCTCTCTTTTTGTCCTTCATCAAAGTGGCATTATAGCCTTGTAGAATGGTTTGATAACAGATCTCTCCCTCAATGAGCCTGTCTGGGACATGGGTGGGGAGTAAATGAGGAGTGTTAGTGTCCTCGAACACTTTGATGTAGGTGGTGGTTTCTTCTAGGTACCAGTGGCCTACTTTGGAAATCATCTTCTTGGCTAATGTCGTAAGCCTTGGGCATTCTTTCTTAAAAATAATGAAATAAAATTGAGCAATAAATTCATCACATATGAGAGTGTAAGATATATTGTACCTTTTCTCCCACATAATGTTGAAATAGAAATGCATGGGTAGCTCTGCAACATGCCAGCTCAGATTCATGCCCGTGAAGACGTTCCTTGCACAGATCACGTCCAATAGGTATGATTCCATGTGGAAAGATGGGGTTTCTCCATCCTTTAGCATCTGGTCTTGCAGTATATTGGTGCTCAGGTTTTTTGAATTAATCACTCCCCAGATGAAGCTGCTACCGGAGATTTCCATAGTGTAAGTCAGGGGCATCCAAGCTTCTGAAAACTTGGTGCAATCTCTCTCCCTGTATAATCAGCAGATTAAAGCCATCAAATAAATATATGGATCTTTAAGATTGACCTTATTGTACCATCTATTTCTCCTGTTCGTAAACTTCTTATCCTCCTTCCATTATGAGGCCATCAATCTACTGGTGTCATGGAACTCATAGAATTTTACCACAAAATTGGTATTTAACCTTTCCTCCGGATCTATGAGTTTGTAGTATTTATGGACCTCTATTAGGAGAAAAACACCAACACATCCGCCATTTTCATCATTTACCATGCATTTCATCATATCCATGTGGTTGATTATCCACCCTAAAGTTTCAATGCATGGCAAGACTGATGTTCACCAAGCTATCATGTGCAGGTGGGATCGTCGAATGTTCGGGAATACTTAGTCATCGAGCATTGTAACATCGGGGTCACTATGTGGTATACAATTTGGTAATATTCCTGGATGACCCTGTTGAACAAATATCCCCACTGTGGGAGAACCACTTTTGGCCTAGTGCTCACCTCTGTGTCGCCGAATGTAGGAGGTTGGGAAAACTCCTTTTTAGTGGTCATTTGAATGAATGGCTCCACTTTAGTGGAAAAATTGAGTTTGCTAGAAACGTCAGACAAGGATCCTTTACCAAACTCCACTTCTTTCAGTTATGGTGCTCTCATCGAATGCCTAGTCATTGGCTTCCCTGGAGGAATTTTTCTGCACAAAGAACAGAATGAGATACCGACTTGCAGAAATGATACAAAACAACAAACAATTTCGACTGCATAAATGATACAGACAGTTCATACCTCTTCTTCGCACAAGATTAACCTGGTTTAGAATTCTGAAAATCTCCTGTCAGCTCATGAAATGCTTTCTCACTCCTTCAACTACTTCGGAATCTCTTACACGTTGCAACAATGCATGCTTCTCCCTAAAGAAATAACATGTCTCTTTTACATGTTGCAACAATGCATTTTTTATAATTGGCCTCTACTTTTGTCCCATTCCCAAGTACTCTTGTAGAACATGAGTTACGCCAGTCATAGTTGTGCAAGATCTACAATGGATTTACTATTTTATTGATACCCAAATGTTTTTGATGCTAGAGCTTGAGATGGACCAAATGGAACTTTTATGGCCTTATTAGGAATATTTGATAGATCCAAAATGCTAATATGGCATTCATAGATTATGATCTTATTAGAAAATGTGAAGTAGTTGCAACAATCTTGTATATGTTATTTAACATAACAAATGCATACACGCTTTGTGAGATCAATGGGTAACATTTATAGAATAGGAAGAATATAACATTGGAAATATCTTTACATCACTAGAGGGTTGGAATCTTGGACTAATGATAGTGCCTTACATATAGTTGTCAAGGAAACACATTGAGGGATGTAAAGTACCATTGAAGGGTCTTATGTAGAATAGCATTGCAAACTGAGCACTATGCCCTTTTTGGTCTCTTTCTTCTTAATGTTTGAAATGCCAAAGTATTGTTGAAGACTTCCCCCTCCCCTTTGGACGTAATTGTCAAAAAATACATTAATGGTGCCTTTGCTTGATGCCCAAAAAACTTGGGATCCACTAACAAACATTGTGGCATGCAATGCTCAATAATCGTCTAGAGACTAAGTCAATTTTGAATGGAAAGGCATGTCTTTTTCTAGTCTATGATTATCCCATATAATATCTTTATAGTCCTCTGAGGCAATTATAAAGAAGTTGTGATCATGTGAAATTGCAATATCATTGTGAATGAGCTAATGCCCCTAAAGATGCGCAACTCAATTTCCTTGAGGTTTCCATGTGTCATTTGGAACATACAATTGAGAATAAGAAGATAACATCACCACATGTGATGATTATGGGCACCTACGACTTGTCTGCCTTTAAAATCTTGGTTCTAGACATGATTTAATTATAGTCCCAGTGATGGTGACCCATCTTGTCTAGTTTCAGTTGTTCATTCATTCATATTAGGCACATCATCTAGAGGGTGCTACAAGGAGGAAACATTGGTGACCGGCGGCAATCCTAACATTGGTCGGCATACATCCCAAGCCCTAACTGTTAACGCATCTATGGAGACATTTCAATGGAAAAATATGACGTTGAGCAAGGAGATGTCAGCATTTTTTTTTTTTCATGTGAATACGCATCTATGGAGACATTTCAATGGAAAAATATGACGTTGAGCAAGGAGATGTCAGCATTTTTTTTTTTTCATGTGAATACCAGCACAACCCCATTAACATGTATACGCCCACAATAACATTAGACGCCCACTGAATAAAAGACGCCCCTGTGCTATAAAAACGTCCAAGTAAAACAAAAGGAAACCCACTGTAGAAAATTCTCGTTGTATTACAAAACGCCCTCTGAGATAGGAGGAACCCCACTGTAAATTAAAACGCCCACTATATGTAAGAAAACCCGCTGGAAGATTTGCCCACCACATTCAATGCCCAGCAAATAAAAGGAAAAACCCATTAGGAAAATTGCCATGGATATATAAAAATACTACCCTCTGATTGACCTTTTATTAAAAATTTCGATTTGGATGGATCTTGGTCTACCTTCATGAATCTGTGTACACGTGACGTTGGCATCCTGGTAACAGTTTTTTTGGAACCCTGTAGTATTTCCTATACTATGGAATGTTCCTTTTCTCGGATTAGTGAAGAGTTGGTATGTTTGCTATAAGCTTTTTATTTAGTCATCATCTTTAATCGTTTCCATTTATGTTATTACAAATAATAATATTAATGCATAATAATTGACCAACATTGCACTAAAGATGCGTGTCCCCAATAAAAACATTTGACCTCGTATACCCCCAACTTACTGGTATCAGACTGTTAATTACGACTCAGATTGTTATTTATGACTAGCGTATCCTATTACCTATTAAGATTACTATGTATATGTCTCGCCTATGACGGTCACGGTCACTGGTTGTAAAGTGAAAGTCCATCGGTAAGCAACATGGTTATTTTATTTTCTCAAAAAGTTTATTATTTTTATTTCTCAAGAAAGTTTATTATTTTTTTACTTGTTTAGGAAAGTGTTTTAAACTCGTCATAGGCCTGGCTTTTATTCCATTTTAATTCTGGAAGCGTTTTCTTCAGATGTTCCTGTCATTAGTTTAACTTGGCAAGCGTTTTTATTTTCTTCTTATGTTCGTATCGTTATTTTAATTCTGCAAGGGTAAACTTGTCATAGACGTGGCTTTACAGAGACTGATTGGGTGGTTCAATGGGTTAGATATACTTGGTTGATCGGGAAAAACCTTCTGGTGTGCGTTCGATAGACTGGGCAAACTTTTGCTAGTGTTTACAGTGCCCCGTGTAACCTCCGGACGACACAGCTTTGAACCATCCTTACTCTCACCTCTGCGTGAGCACGCGGTATACCTCTGCGCATTAGTAATGGGGCCGACTTTATTGCCCTCGAGTCTTGTAGAACGGGACAGAGCTCCATACCCGTGCGCCTTACTCCTAGCTCAAGAATGTCTGCCACAGCGAATAAGTGTTGGGTTATTAATTGTCTGTTGGTTATTCGATGCGTCTACAGGGTGGCTGATCATTATTATTGTTTAGCTTTTCAATATTTATCCTAGAAAGTTAGCCCAGTACTCGGGATAGTTCAGCGAAACCCTAGATCTCATTTTAAATATTTTTTTTATTATTTATTAAAGCCGACAGGTAGTGCAAAAAAAATAAATGCATATATCTTTTGGGAATGTCGAACAGACAGAGTGTATGGTATCGATGAGTTGATGATGGATTTTTTTTATTTAAGGTTTTTCAACGTATCTTCTATCTAGGACATCTTTTAGCCTAAACCTAAAATCATTATTTCACTTAGCTTATTAGCCGCCTAAGTTCTTAACGACTATTAACCTAGATCAACATGGATTACAACGTTTTTATTTAGAATGATTCGTAGAATGGTAGGATTACAATTCTTGGTTAGAAGAATGATTTCCACAAGCATTGCTTAGCTTGCCAAGTTCAATAATTATTAACTCAAGACAATAATAGTTATCCTGGTTAGTAAATCAGAGTGAATACCTAGAATGTTATGTTATTCTGATCCATTAGAATGCTATGTTTACGGGGTTGTGTTAAGTGATACTTGTCTAATGTGCAATAATAATATTTGATAAATTGTGAGATTAATGATGATGTTGAGTCGAAAGGTTAATAGTGGTTTAAATTGCAATGGTCATACTTGTTAATTTGCATTGATAATAGTTGTTTTAATTTGCAATGTTAATGAGGATGGTTGAATCGCAAGAGAGAGTCTTTATAAAAGAGGAAGTGGCTAGTGTAATATAGGTGTGGGTGATTCGATAATATCTACATCTCACATGAGGGTATGACAATGATGTTGAAGCTATAGGTTGTCTTCTTACTCTTGTGATGTGGTAGTCACGATTTTGGTGAACATAGTCCTCAAACTATGCTTATAAGCATAGGAGGTGATATTTTGTCCTCTTCTTGCAAAGGAAAATGCAAAGTCATGCTTTTAGAGGGTAGTTAAAATACGTGAGACCACTACATTTGACTTATTAGGGAAGATCAATAAAACCAAGTATTTAACTAATATCAAAACCTTTTAATAAAAGTTAATTTGGAAAAAATAATACGTACCATTCATTAAAAAAATTAATTTGAGAAATAATTGCATGGGGAGTGGAACCCTAAATGGATGAGCTTGAGACGAGAGGGAGTAGATCCAAAAAGCTTGTTTTTTATTCAAGAGTGGTTGCCAACTTGCCACCTGTTTCCCTCCTTGATGTCCCCTGGAATGCAGAGGAGCCGATGACGAAGCGCCGTTTCACTCCTTAATGTCCCCTGGAATGCGCAGGAGCCGATGAATCATGACGCAGCGCCATTTCACCATTGCCGGACTTCTCCGGTGCGCAGTCCAAGGCTTGATTGATCTTTAAATCATGGCGTCCTTTTTCAGGATATCGTCACTTATGCAACTTTTGACTTTGAAGCAGTCGGGACTAGGTAATCTGCAGTATTATTTAAGCAATTTCGTGAGAGTAGCTAAAACATGTAGTAAAAAGATCCGCTTTTTAGGTAAAAAATAAGTTTATGGAGTAGTCTGAGTTTTTTTAATGATCAAAGTTTTATGTATTTCAAAATTTTATTTTAAGAATTTTATTCCATTTTAAACTAATTCATACTCAGAAAATCAACCAAAATTTTAGGTTTACTTAAAACCATACCACTCAAAAAAAACCCAAATAAAAATATTGTTCTTTAATTAACCCACGTGAGAACTTCTCAGCTGACTGAACGAGCAGCAAAATTTATTGTCAGGTACGAACTTGCTCTATATATTGCCACTCTGACTAGGACCCCATGCAGAGAAAGGGCGAAATCAACTTCTATATGACACGTAAAATGACGTGAAGTCTATCAGATGTCGACGCTGTTGTATTCGGCAATTATTGTCCAGGCCATATATCAATCAAAATATCCCTCTGAAAAAAGCTGCGGTACCCTCAAAGCGATATTCCCTCCAGTTTGAAATTTTAATGATAAATGGTATGAATTGTCTTC